>JAGFBZ010000366.1:315095-325814 GCA_018398805.1 Hirundichthys speculiger | reverse complement strand
TCAACGCTGGATGACGTCTATATAGACAGGTGGAGGTCAACGTTGGAATGACGTCTATATAGACAGGTGGAGGTCAACGTGGATCATATGAATGAGGTCTATAGACAGGTGGAGGTCAACGCGGTGGGATGACGTCTATATAGACAGGTGGAGGTCAACGCTGGGAGATGACGTCTATATAGACAGGTGGAGGTCAACGCTGGGATGACGTCTATATAGACAGGTGGAGGTCAACGCGGGATGACGTCTATATAGACAGGTGGAGGTCAACGCTGGGATGACGTCTATATAGACAGGTGAGGTCAATTGAATAGACAGGTGGGGACGTCTATATAGACAGGTGGAGGTCAACGCTGGATGACGTCTATATAGACAGGTGGAGGTCAACGTGGGATGACGTCTATATAGACAGGTGGAGGTCAACGAGGATGACTCTATATAGACAGGTGGAGGTCACGCTGGGGGATACGTCTATATAGACAGGTGGAGGTCAACGCTGGATGACGTCTATATAGACAGGTGGAGGTCAACGCTGGGAGGACGTCTATATAGACAGGTGGAGGTCAACGGTGGAATGACGTCTATATAGACGGGGAGGTCAACGCTGGATGACGTCTATGACAGGTGGAGGTCAACGATGGCTGGATGACGTTTATATAGACAGGTGGAGGTCAACGGTGGGATGATGACGTCTATATAGACAGGTGGGAGGTCAACGCGGTGGAGGGTGAATGACATCTATATAGACAGGTGGAGGTCAACGCTGGGATGACGTATATAGACAGGTGGAGGTCAACGCTGGGATGAACGTCTATATAGGTGGGTCAACAGGGTATATAGACAGGTGGAGGTCAACGCTGGTATGACGTCTATATAGACAGGTGGAGGGTCAACGCTGGGAGGACGTCTATATAGACAGGTGGAGGTCAACGTGGAATGACGTCTATATAGACAGGTGGAGGTCAACGCTGAGGATGGATCTATATAGACAGGTGGAGGTCAACGCTGGATGATATATGGAGAGGTGGAGGTCAACGCTGGGATGACGTCTATATAGACGGTGGAGGTCAATGGGATGACGTCTATATGACAGGTGGAGGTCAACGCTGGAATGACGTCTATATGACAGGTGGAGGTCAACGCTGGGAGGACGTCTATATGACAGGTGGAGGTCAACGTTGGATGACATCTATATAGACAGGTGGAGGTCAACGGTGGGATGACATTATATAGACAGGTGGAGGGTTGGAAGTCTATATAGACGGGTGGAGGTCAACGCTGGGATGACGTCTATATAGACAGGTGGAGGTCAACGCTGGGATGACGTCTATATAGAGACAGGTGGAGGTCAACGCTGGGATGACGTCTATATAGACAGGTGGAGGTCAACGCTGGGATGACGTCTATATAGACAGGTGGAGGTCAACGCTGGGATGACGTCTATATAGACAGGTGGAGGTCAACGCTGGGATGACGTCTATATAGACGGGTGGAGGTCAACGCTGGGATGACGTCTATATAGACAGGTGGAGGTCAACGCTGGAATGACGTCTATATAGACAGGTGGAGGTCAACGCTGGGATGACGTCTATATAGACAGGTGGAGGTCAACGCTGGGATGACGATGACGTCTATATAGACAGGTGGAGGTCAACGGTGGGATGACGTCTATATAGACAGGTGGAGGTCAACGATGGAGGACGTCTATATAGACAGGTGGAGGTCAACGCTGGATGACGTCTATATAGACGGGTGGAGGTGGAGGACGTCTATATAGACGGTGGAGGGGGATGACTCTATATAGACAGGTGGAGGTCAAATGCTATAACGGGTGAGGGTCAACGAATGACGTCTATATAGACAGGTGGAGGTCAACGTTGGAATGACGTCTATATAGACGGGTGGAGGTCAACGCTGGGAGGACGTCTATATAGACAGGTGGAGGTCAACGTTGGAATGACGTCTATATAGACGGATGGAGGTCAACGCTGGGATGACGTCTATGTAGACAGGTGGAGGTCAACGCTGGGATGACGTTTATATATACAGGTGGAGGTCAACGGTGGGATGACGCCTATATAGACAGGTGGAGTTCAACGCTGGGAGGACATCTATATAGACAGGTGGAGGTCAACGCTGGGATGACGTATATATAGACAGGTGGAGGTCAACGCTGGGATGACGTCTATATAGACAGGTGGAGGTCAACGCTGGGATGACGTCTATATGGGAGGTCACTGGGATGACGTCTATATAGACAGGTGGAGGTCAACGCTGGATGACGTCTATATAGACAGGTGGAGGTCAACGCTGGGATGACGTCTATATAGACAGGGGAGGTCAACGCTGGGATGACGTCTATATAGACAGGTGGAGGTCAACGCTGGATGACGTCTATATAGACAGGTGGAGGTCAACGCTGGGATGACGTCTATATAGACAGGTGGAGGTCAACGCTGGGATGACGTCTATATAGACAGGTGGAGGTCACGCTGGGATGACGTCTATATAGACAGGTGGAGGTCAACGTGGGATGACGTCTATATAGACAGGTGAGGTCAACGCTGGGATGACGTCTATATAGACAGGTGGAGGTCAACGATGATACGTCTACATTGGTGGAGGTCAACGCTGGAATGACGTCTATATAGACAGGTGGAGTTCAACGCTGGGAGGACATCTATATAGACAGGTGGAGGTCAACGCTGGGATGACGTGTATATATAGACAGGTGGAGGTCAACGCTGGCAGGATGTCTATATAGACAGGTGGAGGTCAACGGTGGGATGACGTCTATGTAGACAAGTGGAGGTCAACGCTGCGATGACGTCTATATATACAGGTGGAGGTCACAGTGGGATGACGTCTATATAGACAGGTGGAGGTCAACGCTGGGATGACGTCTATACAGACAGGTGGAGGTCAACGCTGGAATGACGTCTATATAGACAGGTGGAGGTCAACGGATGACATCTATATAGAGGTGGAGGTCCGCTGGGATGTCTATATAGACAGGTGGAGGTCAACGCTGGGATGACGTCTATATAGACAGGTGGAGGTCAACGTGGGATGACGTCTATATAGACAGGTGGAGGTCAACGCTGGGATGACGTCTATATAGACAGGTGGAGGTCAACGCTGGGATGACGTCTATATAGACAGGTGGAGGTCAACGCTGGGATGACATCTATATAGACAGGTGGAGGTCAACGCTGGGATGACATCTATATAGACAGGTGGAGGACGTCTATATAGACAGGTGGAGGTCAACGCTGGGATGACGTCTATATAGACAGGTGGAGGTCAACTGGATGGATAGACGTCTGGGATGACATCTATATAGACAGGTGGAGGTCAACGCTGGGATGACGTCTATATAGACAGGTGGAGGTCAACTGGGATGACGTCTATATAGACAGGTGGAGGTCAACGCTGGGATGACGTCTATATAGACAGGTGGAGGTCAACGCTGGGATGACGTCTATATAGACAGGTGGAGGTCAACGCTGGGATGACATCTATATAGACAGGTGGAGGACGTCTATATAGACAGGTGGAGGTCAACGGTGGGATGACATCTATATAGACAGGTGGAGGTCAACGCTGGGATGACATCTATATAGACAGGTGGAGGTCAACGCTGGGATGACGTCTATATAGACAGGTGGAGGTCAACGCTGGGATGACATCTATATAGACAGGTGGAGGTCAACGCTGTGATGACATCTATATAGACAGGTGGAGGACGTCTATATAGACAGGTGGAGGTCAACGGTGGGATGACATCTATATAGACAGGTGGAGGTCAACGCTGGGATGACATCTATATAGACAGGTGGAGGTCAACGCTGGGATGACGTCTATATAGACAGGTGGAGGTCAACGGTGGGATGACATCTATATAGACAGGTGGAGGTCAACGCTGGGATGACGTCTATATAGACAGGTGGAGGTCAACGGTGTGATGACATCCTTATAGACAGGTGGAGGACGTCTATATAGACAGGTGGAGGTCAACGGTGGGATGACGTCTATATAGACAGGTGGAGGTCAACGCTGGGATGACATCTATATAGACAGGTGGAGGTCAACGCTGGGATGACATCTATATGGGATGACATATAGACAGGTGGAGGTCAACGCTGGGATGACATCTATATAGACAGGTGGAGGTCTATATAGACAGGGGATGGCTGGGGATGACGTCTATATAGACAGGTGGAGGTCAACGCTGGGATGACATCTATATAGACAGGTGGAGGTCAACGCTGGGATGACGTCTATATAGACAGGTGGAGGTCAACGCTGGGATGACGTCTATATAGACAGGTGGAGGTCAACGCTGGGATGACATCTATATAGACAGGTGGATGACGTCTATATAGACAGGTGGAGGTCAACGCTGGGAATGACGTCTATATAGACAGGTGGAGGTCAACGCTGGATGACGTCTATATAGACAGGTGGAGGTCAACGCTGGGATGACGTCTATATAGACAGGTGGAGGTCAACGCTGGGATGACGTCTATATAGACAGGTGGAGGTCAACGTTGGAATGACGTCTATATAGACGGGTGGAGGTCAACGCTGGGATGACGTCTATATAGACAGGTGGAGGTCAGCGCTGGGATGACATCTATATAGACAGGTGGAGGTCAACGCTGTGATGACATCTATATAGACAGGTGGAGGTCAACGCTGGGATGACATCTATATAGACAGGTGGAGGACATCTATATAGACAGGTGGAGGTCAACGCTGTGATGACATCTATATAGACAGGTGGAGGACGTCTATATAGACAGGTGGAGGTCAACGGTGGGATGACATCTATATAGACAGGTGGAGGTCAACGGTGGGATGACATCTATATAGACAGGTGGAGGTCAACGCTGGGATGACGTCTATATAGACAGGTGGAGGTCAACGCTGGGATGACATCTATATAGACAGGTGGAGGTCAACGCTGGGATGACATCTATATAGACAGGTGGAGGACGTCTATATAGACAGGTGGAGGTCAACGCTGGGATGACATCTATATAGACAGGTGGAGGTCAACGCTGGGATGACATCTATATAGACAGGTGGATGTCAACGCTGGGATGACGTCTATATAGACAGGTGGAAGTCAACGGTGGGATGACATCTATATAGACAGGTGGAGGTCAACGGTGGGATGACGTCTATATAGACAGGTGGAGGTCAACGGTGTGATGACATCCTTATAGACAGGTGGAGGACGTCTATATAGACAGGTGGAGGTCAACGGTGGGATGACATCCTTATAGACAGGTGGAGGACGTCTATATAGACAGGTGGAGGTCAACGGTGGGATGACATCTATATAGACAGGTGGAGGTCAACGGTGGGATGACGTCTATATAGACAGGTGGAGGTCAACACTGGGACGACATCTATATAGACAGGTGGAGGTCAACGCCGGGAGGACATCTATATAGACAGGTGGAGGACGTCTATATAGACAGGTGGAGGTCAACACTGGGATGACATCTATATAGACAGGTGGATGACGTCTATATAGACAGGTGGAGGTCAATGCTGGGATGACGTCTATTTAGACAGGTGGAGGTCAACGTTGTGATGACATCTATATAGACAGGTGGAGGTCAACGCTGGGATGACGTCTATATAGACAAGTGGAGGTCAACGCTGGGATGACGTCTATATAGACAGGTGGAGGTCAACGCTGGGATGACATCTATATAGACAGGTGGATGACGTCTATATAGACAGGTGGAGGTCAACGCTGGGATGACTTCTAGGTGTAGTCAGTAAGTCCACGTAGTCGGGCCTCAGAGTCAGGTTCAAAACTCTTAACTGGCTTTACTGGTCTGTGTCTCAGACGTCAGAGCTGGGAGTGACAGAGCACATCGAGGGGGATCCTTGTAAGTTTGCTCTGTGGGTCGGACGAACGCCCACCTCCGACAACAAGACTGTTCTGAAGGTAAGTTGTCCCCTGTCCTCAGAGACCAGTTCTACAGGGACGGCCTCGCTGCTGACATCAGTGTTAAGCTACCTCTTTACTCCATCCTCGCACCTCTTTCAGGCGTCTTCGCTGGAGCTGAAGCAGGAGTGGGTCCGCAGCATCCGCCAAGTGATCCAGGAGAGGCGGGGCCACCTGCGGGGGGCATTGAGGGAGCCCATCCCCCTTCCCAAGACACCCAACCCCACCCTGGGACGACAGCGCAGCATCAACCGCAGGTAGAGTCCACCTACCACTCTGAAGCTGATGGAGTCTCCAGCCACCTCCTGGTCCCTTTCTAGTCCACCGGTCCACCGTCACCACTCAGAGAACTGCGTAGAGACATCAGCAGATGAATGAGTATTCAGACACGACTACGGTCGTTTGGTTGGAGCTGTTTATCCAGATGTTCATAGCAGATGTTGCAGCATCAAACTATTAAACTCTGTGTTTCTGAATGTCTGAGGTGTTTTTGTCCTGCAGAGACACCAGCGAGGACGCAGACAGTCTGGGTGACGCCAGCAGTCAGCCCGACACCGTCTCCATCGCCTCCAGAACGTCACAGAATACTGCTGACAGCGACAAGGTACGCACACACTCCAACACACGCTGGCGCTCACAGAGGGGCGTGTCCAGCCGGGGTATGAGCTCACCGCGGCTGCAGCTGGCTGGGTGTGGGCCTGCTGGGAGTCTGAGGCAGTTTCCTCTGGCCACACTCAGCTAGCAGCTCTCACTGCTCTGCTCTCCCGACGAGGTGCGTTTGATTTATGCACGAGCTGGCAGCGGGGAGGGTGGGGTCTGGCAGGTGGAGGTGATCGTGGACTCGGGTCGACTCGGCTGCAGGAACCAGGAGGAGGACACGAGCGCCGAGGGTGAGGGGGGACTTCTGTTTCATCTCGAACGCTGCTTCACATCTCCACATGGTTTTTATTATCTCTTAGTTATTTGTCAGGATGACGAGTGAAGACAACGTTAAAGACATTTGTCTAATATGGTCGTGAATCTTAGTTTCAGTCAAATACAACTTCAGATTAACAACAGCATGGAACAGCAATAATAATAATAATCATGATGATGACAATAATGATAATAATGATCATTTTGATGATAACAATGATGATGATGATGATGATGATAATTTTAATTTCAATTTTATTTGTATAGCATCTGTTACAATGTTAATTGTCTCTAGGCGCTTTACAGAGACCCAGAACATGACCCCCGAGCAAATATCATTAATTAAAATTATATTTAATCCTAATGTAGGATAATGACAGGTAAAAAAAAACTCCCACAGAGGGAGAAAAAAAACCTTTAAGCCAAACAGTGGCAAGAAAAAAAGATTGCAAGTGGGGCACATGACTGGATATAAAAGTCCTGCGCTAACCTAGTTGTTCTAACAAAAGAACAGAAATAAAGAAGAAAACTCCCCAAATAACTGAAATAAAAACAATCAGGTTGGCAGCGTAGAGGTGCTGCCCACCAGCCCATTCTCCTGCTCAATTAGAAAATAATAATTAATCAATAATAATTAAATAATAATTAAAATATACATTACTTATATTACTGTTGTTATTATTGTTATTGCACATTATATTGTATTATTTTATTGGCATATTCAAAATATAACAAAATACAGATATAAGCAAAAAGGAAATATGACTTGTTCAAAAATAATGTATAACATTATTATAATAATTATTACTATTATCTTGAAAAATATAAATAAGAAAAATATAGAAATTGTAGAAGATAGAATAGTATGTAATGTATGAAAAATACAAAACAATATCTAGTCAAATCTTTATTGAATTGAAATCCAGATAAAAGCTCTGTAAATGTCCTTAAATCCTGTCGGAGCTTGTCTCTTCGTCATCACAGCTGTCTCCGTGGCGGGAACTCCCCTCTGATCCCGCCAGACGCAGCTGGAGCAGAGTCAGCGGTTACCGCGGAAACCCGCTCCACTGGCCACGTCACGTGGTCGCACTGGCCAATCAGAACGTGGGTGGGGGCCACAGCAGGATGACGTGTGTTTGTGTGCGGGAGCGCACGTGTCACGTAGAAATCTGCTGCCAGCTGAGAGGACAGGGATGAGATGAGATGAGAAAGGAGGACATGTTCACGAGACTGAGACAGAAATATGAAATAAATACAGAAAACAGAAACGACAAATATTCGTCTGTTTCAGATATATAAAAAAAAAATGCCTAAAAATAAACTTCCATATTTAGGAAAAAAAATGCAAAAATATTTAAGAGAAAAACATTTTTTTCTTTTATAATGTTGAAAAGAAAATGTTATTTAAAAAAGACTACGGGTCAGGGTTGGGGCAATTTAGAAGTATGAGGAAAAACTAATCAATAAATAAAAGTGTAAAACTTTTGCTCTCTTTTGTTTTAGGAAAAATGTCCAAAACAAAAAAAACTGACCTCAGAAAATAAGATGTAAAACCAAAAAAAAAAATAAACCTTTAATTCCATATTTTTTCCAACAAGTATCTGTATCCTTGTCCTTAAAAAAAATGAATTAAAAAAATTAAGTAAAAACTTAAACCCACCAGCTATATAAATTTATTATAAGATGATTTTTTTTCAGAAAAATCATTTCCAAAACATAAAATAACATAATTATGATCCATTAATTAGATATAAATAAAAATATCGAATTGATATCAATGTTTTAAATGCAAGAAAATGACTTTAAAGACACCCTCTGTAAGCCTACCATTCCTGACCAACAGAGGGCAGCGACTCACCCAGATTTTAAACCACAGACTGGATAAAGAAACCAGACAGATGATGGATGGATGGATGGATGGATGGATAGATTGATACTTTATTATTCCCAGGAGAAATTCAAAAGCTCCTGTGGATCTGAAGCCCATTTTTCTGACATCATCTTGGAGGCGCTGACTCCGCCCACCCACATTAATCCAAAAATGGCAGAACAGTCAAGTCTGATGGTCAGTTGAAACCCGCCCACCTAACCTCAGAGCTACCAAAAGCTTGCTATTTTAGTTTAGCTAGCTGCTGCTAGCCAGTATTATTTTTAATGAATTCTGATCAGTTGTGTCTGTCCAAGGCTAGCTGGGGTTTAGCTAAGCAGCTGTCGGACTGTCGGCAGGTGGAGAACTCAGCTAACTCAGCTGGTTCCAGCTAGTCTGTGCTAGCAGAAATACACAGAAGCCACCGCTATCCCTTCCTAGCTTCTCCCCAAAATCTAGCTCCACTAGTTACAGTCCATGTTCACAGCAGAGGATGTATGAATTCAGTTCAGTAGCGCTGCCGGAGAACTAGCGTTGCAGCTTTAGAGTAAGTATTAGCATACATTAGCAAAAACAGTTCGACCTACTGTTGATCCTAGTAGAAACGTTGCCAGGTCTGCATCAAATTTCAGAAAAATGTAGAAAAAGAAACGACTGAGTTGAAAGGTGTTTTGTTGAGCATGTCGCTACTTTTCCTGCCTGGCGGCGATGTCATTCTTTGCTCTTATTGGTTGGAGCTCAAACTGGGATTCCACCGACACCTCCAGGTATTTAGCATGCTAGATATGGATATACCTAGCACGCTAGGTGCATCAGAACATGATGTCAAGATGGTTCTTGCTTTATACACTTACATTCATTTGGTTAGTTTTTAAACATTTTAAAATATAATTTCTACATATGGTGCCTTTAATGGTATTGTATTGAAAATATTTTTTCCAGTTAATCCTAAGGCGGGTCACGTCCATCCACCTGCATGTTCATGTGTTTTGGTTCTGGTGTCTGCAGCTGTCAGGAGGCTGTGAGTTAGTGGTGGTTCTGTTGGACTTCTCCTCTGGAGGACCCGGAGAACTCGGCGTCCGCTGCGGTCAGACGGTGGAGCTGGTGGAGCGCTCGGCGGACCGGCCGGGCTGGTGTCTGGTCAGAACCACGGATCAGACGCCCCAGCAGGTGACCACTCGGACTAGAAACACCCCCTCCCCCCCGATAGAGACTTCCGTCTGACCCGTCTGCTTCTTCACAGGAGGGTTTACTTCCCATGAGCGCCCTCTGCCTGTCACACTCCCACAGCGCCGCCGACATGGAGGGGCTCATCCCGACCTCCACCACGGCCTCCAGCACCTCCTCCACCTGCACCGCCACCTCCTCCTGCAACTCCTCCTCCACCACCACGTCCTCCACCGCCAGCGCTGGCAGGGGTGAGTACCCCCCCACCCCACCGCATCGCCACCGATACGGTGTTTATAGAATGTCACTTCCTGTTTAAACAGAGGGAACTTTAAACATCCTCCGTCCACGCCGGTGTGCACGTGAGCATCCTCTGTCCCTCTGTGTCCCCGTAAATATTTAAATCCTGACTTGTAGAGTCCTAAACACGCACAATCTGAAAAATTCAAAAGTGTTTTGTTCCTTCAGCCGCTGCTGGTTCGCATGAACGTCAGAGTCGGTGTTTAAACCGGTGTTTAAACACCGGTGTCGGTGTTTAAACAAGTCGGTGTGCCACCTAAACAGAAATAACACCAAACTCAACCAAGCCAGGGCCTTATTTTATTCTTTTTTTTGTTTGTATGTTTGTTTTCCAAGCAACAAGATTTTATTGGATAAAATAAAATGAAATAAAATAAGCAGAACTGTCTCGACTCTGGCTGCTGAAACAATCAGCCAGTGTGGTGTTTCAGTAATGATACATTTTTTATATACTGCGGAACCTCCGGAACCTGCGGACAACATCCTGCACGCCCAGGCCGCC
>JAGFBZ010000366.1:92595-312595 GCA_018398805.1 Hirundichthys speculiger | reverse complement strand
TACTGCATCTAATTAGCCTTTTTGTTTTCAATATTTTCCTTTTGTCTCATTAATATCATTTTATTAAAATGATATTAATAAAATGATAATAAAATGAAATGATAATTTCAGACAGGCTTTTATATATGCTGTTTCCTGATTAATTTTATTATTAATTTCTTTCTCTAATTAATTGTCACATTTGACTTTATTTGTGATTTCTTATATATATATATATATATATATATATATATATATATATATATATATATATATATATATATATATATATATATATATATAGTTTTCCTGCATAATTTTATTTTTATATATTTTATTATTGTTTCATTGATCTTAATTTTATTTTTCTAATCTTAAATAACTTTTAAAAAAAATTAATTAAGACTTTATGAATCTTATTTTTCAACTTTTGAAAGTAAAAGTGAACTTCCTGGTAGGCCGTCTTCAGGCAACGCCCCTGTCATCTCAAGCCCCGCCCCGCCCCCCTGCTCCGCCCTCAGGCCCCGCCCCCACATACCTCAGCCTGCTGTGGTTCCATTCAGCTCTGTGAGCGTCGGTGCGTCTGCTGTGGTTTCTGTTGATCCTCCGGGTGGACCGGTGTGGAGGCATGCCGCGAGGCAGAGGTGCATGCTGGGACTGTTCAGGCGTTTGGAGATGGATGGTGAGAGAGGGAGAGGACGAGCGAGGTGGGTTTGTGAGAGAGAGAGGGCTGTGAGGACAGGTGAGCGCTGGTTAATGAGTGACAGGATGAGTCAGAGGTCATGAGGAGGCTTTCAGCAGGTTCAGTCTCTGAATGACAGGACGAGCAGGTTTTCCTTATCTGGAACAATCCATCACACACTCTGCTCTGAAACTAAAGGTCGATAAATATTCAGATGAGGGAGGAGCAGCTGACTGACTCCACGTGAACTTGAGTTTCGAGGAAGTTTAATGATGAAGCAGAGGAGCTCTGAGGTGTTCAAATATTTATATCATTTAAAATGATTCCTGTGGATTCCACACATGTGGAGACGTTTCTGTCTTCTGTTGGCTTTTATTTCAGGATGTAAACTCTAAACGCTCAAATGTGATCAGTAAACCAGACTTTTATCAGCAGAATCAGTTTTTAGGCTGGGGCTCATCGGCTCATCAGACTTTTATTTTGTAAAACCATGTTTATTTATTTACTCTGTCATCACACATTTGAACTTTATCTCTCAGAAGACTTTAGTTTCTAGATCCTCATTTAATGATTAAGAAGTTTTATTTTGTAATACCACTTTTTTTTTCCAGGAGACTTTTAATTTGTAATAGCACATTTATCTTTGAAGACTGGTTTTTGTAAAAGTAAATTTCAGGAAACTTTTATTTTCTAATGTAATATGAATTAATTTGATTTTTTTTAAATTTATTTATGTATTTTATATTGAATATTTTATTCATTTATTCATCTTTTTAATTTTTAGATTTAGCAATTTCCACAAAATGTTTATTTTGCAACACCAAATTTATTTATTTCTTTGGATTTCTATTTCATAATGTCAAATAATACTTTGTAGTACCCAAATTATTTATTTCAGGAGACTTGTTTTCTCATGGTAAATATATTCACTTTAAGAGACTTTTATTTTCTAGTGCCTCATTTATTTGAGGAGACTTTTATTTTGTAATGCTGGATTATTAATTTCATTTTTATCTCGTAGTGCCCCAGTTAGTGATTTTAGGGGACTTTTATTTTGTAGTGCCCCATGTAACCATTTACAAGATTTTGAAAATTTTTGTAAAACAACATTGTTAATTTCATGAGACTGTTATTTCTCAAAGAGCTCATTTATTTCAAGAGACTTTTATTTTGTAGTTCTCAGTTTCTGATTTCAGGATACTTTCATTCATTCCTGTCAAACGTATCTTCAGGTTGACATGTGTAAATCAGGGCAGTGATCAGAACCGGTCTCTGTTGTGTCTCTGCAGACTCCAGCGTGTTCGGTTCTGACATGTCCGGCCTCCAGACTCAGTCCAGCAGTCAGAGTAAGATGGTCCCGACCACCCAGATCTCTCTCCAACACGCTCAAACTCCCATCACTGACTCCTCTTTCTCATCCTAGGTGCCACCTCCCCCACTGTGTGTGGAGTGGGCGGAGCTCCAGGGGCCGGCGTGAGCTCCCCGGGGCCTAAACGGAGCGGCTCTGGAACCGGAAACACGCTGAAGGTACGACAGCTGGTGCTCCTGCAGCGGTGCTGGTGTTTCTGTTCACACTGGTAACTGTGGTCTCTGTGTGCGGCAGCGCTGGCTCACCAGTCCCGTCCGGAGGCTCAGTCAGGGAAAAGCCGACGGCCAGAAAAAGCCACCAATCAGAACCAGGAGGCGGGACAACCGGTCGGAACAGACCACACCCCTCACTGGCAATGCCCAGATGGTACACAGCACACACGCTAGCACAAAAACACTGGTGAAGGGCCAGAAGTTTAACTTGAAATTGTTGCTGCAGAAGGCCAGGAAGGAGGAGGCGGGGCAGAGTGGTGGGGAGGAGGAGCCAGAGGAGGAAAGCCACACCCCTCTACCACCTCCCATGCAAATTATCAAAGATCCCAGCAACCCCGAGGTGAGAAGGATGCCTCAGCTGTTGCACCGCTGAGAAGCACCTCCAGGACGAGTAACATATTTGCTAAGTCTTAAAGTCGGTTATTTGTTTGATCAGGGTCTGGATTCAGATCAGGGATCTAACGAGTCCGACACCGAACAGAGGAACAAAGCGCTGCGAGGACGCATGTAAGAAGCTCCAGACATTTTTAGAAAAGATAAACAGAATAAAAAGAGAAAGGTGTGAACCATGTGACCGTGACTGTGCAGGTTCGTCGTTAACGAGATGGTCCAATCAGAGAAGGACTATGTGAAGGACCTGGGAGTGATCGTAGAGGTGAGGCACGTCCAGAAACCCGCCATCAGGTAAATGTACCAGAACCCCGTCCTCAGGACTGTTGTCGTCTCTCAGGGTTTCATGTCCCGGCTGGAGGTGCGAGGGATCCCTGAGGACATGAGAGGGAAGGACAAGATAGTCTTCGGCAACATTCAGCAGATCTACGACTGGCACCGCGAGTCCGTGATCCAAAAACATAAACATGAAGCACAAACAGTGTTTAAGGCGACGGCCGGGCTCACGGTCTGCCTCTCTTTCAGCTTCTTCCTGGTGGAGCTGGAGCGCTGCATCCAGAACCACGACCTGCTGGCGGACCTCTTCATCAGACACGTGAGTTACTGGCCAGACCGTCCACCAGAGGAGCTTTACTCACAGGTCCGAAACTGGAACTTAGTTCTGTATTTGAACCGGGAATCTTTGGCCCAGATCTGCCATCAGACTCAGGACTTGTTGGGTTTCCTGAGCTCAGAGCTGATTGTTCTTGACTCTCAGCCAGACTTTGGGCCGAACCGAGAACATCTTCACTGGGAAACTGATTCTGGTTTTGAACTGGGACTTGTTGGTCCTGATTTGAAACTTGATTCTGGACTTGTTGGTCCTAACCAACTGGTCTCAAGTCTCATAATGGTCAGGACTTGAATGTGGATTTTACCATGTGGATCTGGTTGAAACCAGACCTGGTCCTTGTTGAGCCTGTGCTGGAACCACATTTAGGACAGGATTTGGTCCTGACTGTGGACGTGTTGGTGGTTACTCAGAACGCAACAAAGAACTTGACTCTGGACCTCCTGACCTTGGCTCAGGACTTCACTAAGAACTTATCCTGTTGGTCTAGTCCACAGGTGTCCAGCTCCAGTCCTCGAGAGCCCCTGTCCTGGAGGTCTTAGATGTTTCCCTGCATTAACACACCTGATTCTAATGAATGGACCACCACCACCTGGTCATCCAGGTCTGTTAACGACCCATTCATTTGGATCAGATGTGCTGAAGCAGGGAAACATCTAAGACTTGCAGGACAGTGGCCCTGGAGGACTGGCATTGAAGACCCCTGGTCTAGACTGAGTAGTGGTTCTAACTCAGAACATGGCTTAGAGTCATTATGGAAGCTGGGACCGGCTCCTGGAACCTAATTTGGGACTTGGTCCTGGACTCACTAGTCCCGTCTCTAGGTCCTGACTAGGTCCTGAAACCTGAGTTGGGATTTAACAGAGTGACATAGTACCAGCTGATCTTTAGACCAAGTGGGTCTGATGCAGAACCTGATCTGTTCTCGCAACAATTGAATCATAGGCAACTGGACTTAGATTTGTCTAGAAGACGTTTCGCCTCTTATCCAAGCGGCTTCATCAGTTCTCAACGCATCGGTCTGACTAGTCTAGTCTGTCTAGTCCGGTCTGACTAGTCTAGTCCGGTCTGACTAGTCCGGACTAGTGCGGACTGACTAGTCCGTCTAGTCTTGTCTGACTTGTCCGTCTGACTAGTCCAGTCTGACTAGTCTAGTTTGACTAGTCCGTCTAGTCTTGTCTAGTCCGGTCTGACTAGTCCGGACTAGTGCGGACTGACTAGTCCGCACTAGTGCGGACTGACTAGTCCGTCTAGTCTAGTCTAGTCTGACTAGTCTAGTCCGACTAGTTCAGTCTGACTGGTCGGACTAGTGCAGACTGACTAGTCCGTCTAGTCTAGTCTAGTCTGACTATTCCGGTCTGACTAGTCGGACTAGTGCAGACTGGCTAGTCCGTCTAGTCTAGTCTACTCTGACTAGTCCGTCTGACTAGTGCGGACTAGTCAGACGGACTAGTCAGACTAGATTAGACTAGACGGACTAGTCAGACCGATGCGTTGAGAACTGGATAGGAGGCGAAACATCTTCTAGACAAATCTAAGTCCAGTTGCCTATGATTCAATTGTTGGAATTTACCAGGATCTTGTCTTTGAACTTGCTTTTAAAATTGATTTTGGATTTCTTGGTCTTTACTTGAAACTTGACTTGACATTAGTGTTAAAGGGTCCAGTTCTGAGAAGCCCCTGTTCTGCCAGAGCACTGATGGGATCATCTGTGGTTGTCCTACGGCAGTAACAGACCGAGTCTTCTGGTGAATTTGACTTTGTTGCAGGAGCGCCGGCTGCACATGTACGTGGTCTACTGCCAGAACAAGCCCAGGTCAGAGTTCATCGTTATCGAGTATGAGACTTTCTTCGAGGTAACGGATCTTTGGTTCAGCTTTTATTAAATCGCCTGATCTTTGAACGGAGTTTGGTGCGGATGGACGGCAGCCAAACACTGAAGAGGTTCTGTCCGGTTTTGTTCATCTGCAGGAGATCCAGCATGAGATCAGCTGCAGGATGTCCATCAGTGATTATCTGATCAAGCCCATCCAAAGAATCACCAAGTACCAGCTGCTGCTGAAGGTCTGTGCAGACGGCGTCAGAAACCGCTTCACCGGTGGACTCGTGTTCACCTTTCACACCTCTACATCTAGATCATCTATGGCTAGAAATGCTCAGTCAGCCTTTATGGACTTCCTGACTTCAGGATCCAGATTGACTTCTGTTTAATTGTTTTTTCTGTCCGTCAGGATTTTCTCAAGTATACGTCCAAAGCTGGGCTGGACTGCGAGGAGATCGAGGTTAGTCCCCGTCTGTTGAGGTCACGTTTCACATTCAGAACTGAAGTTGAGGTATCTGGATGACTCGAGCCTCTTACATGAAAGACAAAGAGCTGCTGGAGTTGGGAGGAAGATGAATGATTCAGGAGGAACGCCTTGCGAATGTTTGTGATATTTAATGATGGCGTGTGTTCTGTGTTCAGAAAGCCGTGGAGCTGATGTCGCTGGTCCCCAAACGCTGCAATGACATGATGAACCTGGGACGCCTGCAGGGATACGAGGTACCTCGGCTCATGTCACTTCATGTCGCAGGAGAAACCGTTCCCTGTGTGGTCTGCTGCCCCCATGTGGTCGGAAAAGTCACCAGCTGTCACTTTTCCTGATACCTGTCTGTTTGTAGCTCCACCTACATCGCATGCTTCCTTTCTCTGACTGGTTGTGTGTCGGTCCAGAGGCAGCTCCTTCCGTCCCTTGGTACTGGTCTCTGGAAATCTGGTCTCCAAGAACTAGATTAGCAGAAAATAATAAGGATGGTTGGCTAGGCTCATCCCACAACGCACCTGTGGTCAGGAGATTTGTGTCGGTGATCTGTTATGGGGCAGCAGGGTGTCTTGGTGGTCTCTGTAGTCTCCCAGCTAGAAGGTTCCTGGTCTGAACCTCAGCAGGTCTTTCTGTGTGGGTTTCCTCCAGGTTCTCCATCTTCCTCCATCAGTCCAAAGACCTGCATGTCAGGTTACCACCTTTATGGGTTCTGACTGGAAAACGTCTGAGGTGACGAGGTTTTCTGAGCTTCCTGTTTGATCTGTTGACTGTAAAGATTTATTGAGGTGTCAATCAACCCCGTCAGGCCGTTCCTGAGATATGGCCTTGCTCAGCAGCTGTTCCACATGGGGGCGCTAGTACACACTTCAGTGGCCAGCTGATGCATAGAAACAAACCCAACACAGTTGTGTTTTAGATGAGATATGGTTCTGTGCCTGAGAACCTCACAGGTGAGACTCAGTTGAATCTAGAGATGTTTTCAGCACCTGCGTGTCGTCCAGGGGAAGCTGACGTCTCAGGGGAAGCTGCTGCAGCAGGAGACCTTCTGCGTCTGGGAGCAGGACGGCGGCGTCCTGTCGCGGAGCAAAGAGCGCAGGGTCTTCCTGTTCGAGCAGGTGGTCATCTTCAGCGAGCTGCTGCGCAAAGGCTCCAACAACCCCGGCTACCAGTTCAAGAACAGCATCAAGGTGAGGCCCGTCCACGCCGGCAGCTCTGACGGGCTCGGACCGGTCCTAACGGCGCCGTCTGGATGTGTGTGTGTGAGCAGGTGAGCTACCTGGCCATGCAGGACAGCGTGGACGGCGACCCCTGTAAGTTCGTGTTGTGGTCTCGCGGATCGGCAGAACGCTTCACACTGCAGGCGTCCTCCGCCAGCATCAAGATGACCTGGGTGGAGACCATCGCCGCGCTGCTGGACGCCCAGAACAACTTCCTGTCAGGTGACCAGAGCTTCATCCAGTCCTGCTAATGATTCTAGAGCTTTACTGAGAGATCTGGAGTCCACCGAGACTCTCAGACCCTCCTGAGTCCTTTATCAGATATTAAAACATCCTCGTATTCATTTACATCATCCAACATGATGAAACTTCCTGACATCGCTTTACATTGTAAAAGTTACCAATTTACTCTAAATCATGATTTAGAAAATACATAAATGTTTCTGAATCATTCTTAGAGCTTTTATTTCTTTCTAAATCATAATGTATGACTTTTAAACATCTTCAGTTTCAGTCTGTATTCAGATCAGACAGGTGCAGCTGCGCCTGCAGCCACCAGGGGGCGACGCAGCCAAATCAGCTTCAACATGCCAGTTAGTGGGAATAAAACGAGCTGCAGTCTGAAAGGATTATAAATCTGGGATTTGATGTGAAGTTGTAAAATTCTAAAATTCTAAATTTAAAATTTCTAAAATTAAAATTTCTAAAGTATTAAAATATAACAGATACAACTCCCTGGGGTGTTTTTTTTTTATTTCTCAGATTTGTAAATTGATTCAGTCACAGCTCATGATGTCAGAATTTATGTATTTTCTTGTAAATTTACGTGTTTATAAACCTGGATTTTCTGTCTTTTATCCTGCACATTTGTGAGGTTACAAAGACACAATTTCTGCATTTTTTTCTTTCAATTTTCTTTTAAAGTTTATGAAGTCAGAATGTTTATCTTTTTTTTTTGCTTATTTGTCTGTTTTTTCCTCACAAAATTAGCAAGTTTATAAAGTGTTTTCTTAGAAATTTGAAAGATTTTAAAGTCGTATTTTTTGATCTCATGTTTTTCACTCAGAAAATCAGCTCAAATAAGCATATTAATAAAGTTTTGATTTTTTTTCTTGTAATTTTACATGTTTATGAAGTTTGATTTTCTGAGTTTTTGGTCACAAATTTGTGAGGTTATAAAGTCAGAATTGCCCTTTTTTTTCCTCATAATATAAGTTTTTTTCAAAAATGTGAAAATCTGTTAAATCAGCTTCAGTTTTATAAAAACTTTATAAAGTCAGAAATGTTTTTTTTCTCTGAAAATTAGAATTATAAATTTTAAATTAATTTTTTCTTATAAATTTGCAAGATTGTAGTCAGTTATATATTTTTATTATATTTTTTCTCACAAAAATTTTCTAGTTGGTGTTTTTTCTTGTAAATTTGTATTTTTGAAGCAGTTCTTTGTCATAAATTTGCATATCTTAAAAGTCATAAATTCATTTTTAATTCATGTGTTTGTAAAGTTGTATTTTCCTAAATAATTGCGGGGTTTCTCTCTGTTTTCAGCTCTCCAGTCGCCCATCGAGTACCAGAGGAAAGAGGGCAGCATCTCTGTGACCCGTCCGCTGTCGTCAGGGCGACCGCCGTCAGCCGCCCACCCCCAACGGCCACGCCGCTCAGCCTCCCACCGACGGCGAGCAGGACGACCAGGTGCGTGGCCTCCCCGTCCTTCGGCCTGAGTTGGTCTTGGTGCTGTTTTTAACGCCCCCCCGTCTGACCCCCAGGAGCTGGTCCTGGTGCTGCAGGACTTCGTGGCGGTCCGCGAGGACGAGATCTCAGTGTTCCGGGGGGAGAAGGTCCAGATCCTGTCGTCCAACCAGCAGGGCCAGAGTCTGGTTTACCGGCCGGCCAACAGCGACTCGCCGGCCGCCGAGGGCTGGGTGCCACGGAGCGTGCTCAGAACACACTAACACACGTTCACACGCACACACGCCGATGGCGGGAACGCGGTCCGGTTTAAGAGGACTCCCACTCCAGATACCGCGGGCCCGGGTCAGAGAAGCTAACCGTGGCGATGTCGACCCGTCCTTCTCCAACACGTCTCTACTTCAGACGTCTCGGTCTGAAACTTCAAATCAGATCCACAAATGTTCTGCCAGCCAGAGATGTTCTGTGCAGAAATGACCACCTGGGCTTCCGTACCCTGAGGTCCAGCGCCGGGACTCCGGGACGGTCCAGTGGTCGTCCCGTGAACCCACGGCTTCTAAAATGACCCGTCAGGTGGAACCGGACAGGTCGACATCGCCCCATCTATGACTGAATGTCTCCACACACACACAGCTGCAGGTACTGTTAGGCTCCGCCCCCTTACTTCCTGGTGCTTCAACTTTCAGCAAAAACCGCCTCCTGAGCATCCGACTACACACCCTCTGACTCCATAAACTGTTTCCTGTTGAGGGTGGGGGAGGTCAGAGGGAGGTCACATGACCACATCGCCACAAACATGACCCCTGGACTCCTGGGGAGCTGCTGTTGCTTAGCAACGAGAGACAGTCTTGTAAAAACAAAGAAAAAAAAAAAAAGAAGCCTGAAGGTGGAGGAGAGGCATGAAGACTCGTCAGCCAATCAGAGCTGAGCTCTGCGTGTGGTCCTAGCGTGTAGAGAGACTGAGGACGCACACGCCGCACACACACGCCGTCGCCACGACGACGACGATGCTGAAGAGTCGAGTGGAAGGACAAACATCTGTATGTGTGTCTGCTGAGAGACGGTGCACCTGTGTGTGTGCGCTTTTCCACGGTGTAGCGTTGCCATGACGACTCCCTGTCACTTCCGCGGTTAGCTCGGTTGTCCTGGTGATTGATTATGCATCCCAAGTTTCTGTAAATAGACCAGACGCCCGCCGGACGGCGGCGGCCACGCCTACTGTGACCCTCCGCTTCTACGGGAACGGGAGAGGTAGCTCCTCCCACCCGTCGTGCTCCGCCTCTCCTTTCTCTCTACCTCCGTCTCCGTCTCCTGGTTCCTCCGGCGCCATTCTCAGACGTCACCCCGGTCCTTAAGGAGCTGTTAGGCGGGAAACCCGGGCGCCGCCAAGGACGTCGGACTCACAGAGCACCCTGTGGACGTTTCAGAGTCCAGAGACCAGTTCAGTCTGTGGTTGTCCAGGTGTGGACCAGTTCAGTCTGTGGTTGTCAAGGTGTGAACCAGTTTAGTCTGTAGTTGTCCAGGTGTGGACCAGTTCAGTCTGTGGTTGTCCAGGTGTGGGCCAGCTCAGTCTGGTTATCCAGATGTGGACCGGTTCAGTCTGTGGCTGTCCAGGTGTGGACCAGCTCAGTCTGGTTATCCAGGTGTGGACCAGCTCAGTCTGTGGTTGTCAAGGTGTGAACCGGTTTAGTCTGTGGTTGTCCAGGTGTGGACCAGCTCAGTCTGGTTATCCAGGTGTGGACCAGTTCAGTCTGTGGTTGTCAAGGTGTGAACCAGTTTAGTCTGTAGTTGTCCAGGTGTGGACCACTTCAGTCTGTGGTTGTCCAGGTGTGGACCAGCTCAGTCTGGTTATCCAGGTGTGGACCAGCTCAGTCTGGTTATCCAGATGTGGACCAGCTCAGTCTGGTTATCCAGATGTGGACCGGTTCAGTCTGTGGCTGTCCAGGTGTGGACCAGTTCAGTCTGGTTGTCCAGGTGTGGACCATCTCAGTCTGGTTATCCAGATGTGGACCGGTTCAGTCTGTGGCTGTCCAGGTGTGGACCAGCTCAGTCTGTGGTTGTCCAGATGTGGACCGGTTCAGTCTGTGGTTGTCCAGGTGTGGACCGGTTCAGTCTGTGGCTGTCCAGGTGTGGACCGGTTCAGTCTGGTTATCCAGGTGTGGACCAGCTCAGTCTGTGGTTGTCCAGGTGTGGACCGGTTCAGTCTGTGGCTGTCCAGATGTGGACCGGTTCAGTCTGTGGTTGTCCAGGTGTGGACCGGTTCAGTCTGGTTATCCAGGTGTGGACCAGCTCAGTTTGGTTATCCAGATGTGGACCGGTTCAGTCTGTGGCTGTCCAGGTGTGGACCGGTTCAGTCTGGTTATCCAGGTGTGGACCAGCTCAGTCTGTGGTTGTCCAGATGTGGACCGGTTCAGTCTGTGGTTGTCCAGGTGTGGACCGGTTCAGTCTGTGGCTGTCCAGATGTGGACCGGTTCAGTCTGTGGTTGTCCAGGTGTGGACCGGTTCAGTCTGGTTATCCAGGTGTGGACCAGCTCAGTCTGTGGTTGTCCAGATGTGGACCGGTTCAGTCTGTGGTTGTCCAGGTCTGGACCGGTTCAGTCTGTCATCTCCATCTGTCCAAACTCAGTCCAGCTCAGTTTATCTCTGTGGGTCCACGTCACCATCACCCAGGAGCCAGTTCTGGTGTCAGTGATGACTTCAGGTTTAAAAACCACAAAACGTTTCCTGAACATCACAAAAACCCACTAGCCTGGAACCCAGATGGCTGAACTGGACCACTCTAGGTCCAAGACATGCCTGGGTTTTTACTAAAAGATAGAAATACTCCTGGATGGATGAAAAAACAAACAATGTGTTCCTCGGATGTTTCTGCTGCATGATGGGTAAAGTCCATTCTCCATTATGAACAACCCCTGATCCATAACTTCCTGTTTCTTTGGTTGAAAACATGACAGATGAGCAGGAACTGGGCTGGTGAAGCTCTAACCAGCGCCGTTACGCCTTCAGAAACGTCTTCAACTCTTTCTAAAAAGAAACCTGTTGAAGGTGTGCAGATCTGTGGCGTCCAGGCACTGATGGTTGACGCCGTCGTGCCGGTAGCACGTTAACGTGCTTTAACGCTGCGTTCGAGCCGCCACTTCAGTAAACAAACGTTCGAGGAGCGAGGCCTGAAAGAGCTCGTTAGGAGGACGTCCCGACCGCGGCGGCGACCAGGGAGGTCAGACTAGAGATGGACACTCCTTTGTTGCCTTTTCTGGAGTTAAGTTCGACTTTTGTGTTTTTATGTCAATGTCATAACTGTCGATGGAAAAAAAAGAAATAAAAAGAAATACTTAAAAAAAAAAAAAAGGCAAGTTTATAGTGACTGACCTCGGAGTGCACATGTGGAGGGGTTAGGATGGATGATTGGTCATCACGAAGGACACGAGGTGCACGATGAAGAGTCTACGTTCGGTTTCAGTGCACTAAGGAGGGTTTTCATTAAAAAAAGTGGCACATTCATAAAAGTTTACGGTTGAAAACGGTTCATTCCTGATGGAGGGTTAGGAAGACGGCACGATGACGACCAGCCTGGAGACCGAGCCTCGGTGCCGCCGGGCCTTCCCAACGAACCGACCCAACAGTGTTGTTTGTACAGAACTAACAGCTGCTAACTGACTGCTAACAGCTCTCTGTCGTTGTTTGTAATAAACTTCATTTTTCATCCAGTCGTCTCTCCTCTTCGTGTCTCTGCGGTTTACTTCCTCGTGGACGTTCAGGGTCTGGATCAGACGGGAACCAACCAAGATCCAGGCTGGAGCTGAGCTGAGATAAGATGAGCTGCAGTTCCTCTACAGTTAGCCTGTGTCTGGCTAACTGATACAGTTAGCCAGACACAGGCTAACTGTATCAGTTAGCCAGACACACAAGTCAAGCTGCAGCAGCAGGACAAGTTCAAGTTCAAATGCTCTTTCATAACCTCGACTGCTGTTTTGGCTTCTCTGGACGACACAAGTAGCTTTTTATGGTGTTCTTGTTGGAATTTGACTTATAACTTGTATATAATTGGTAACTCATAAGTCAACTGGAGCAAAAACTGCTGTTAATGTCATTTCATCTGATTTCATGAATGAACAACTGTTGCAGTCACATGTTAGAGAGAAATAATGCTCAACTCCATCTACGTGGGTCAGTCAAAGACAGAGTCAATTGACCTTTCGGTAAGCACCGCCCCCTTCCTAGTTACTGTTGCTAGGTCAGACATTCTCGCTGCTCGATCATTAAAGACAATGTTATTTTGTCATTTTTTCCAATGCGTATTATTAGTGCTAATAATATACTATAATAACTCCATGGTGAAATATTGCTGCTGCATTTACGTCAAGGTAAGTTAGCTTTGTTTATTAGATGATTGATTTAACCACTGTTTACTAAAAGTAATGATATGATTTAGCAGCAGGGAGGGTGATGAGTTCTCTGTTAGCATTAGCTCTGGTCCATAGGTCTGTCCCACACCAGAGCTATGTTAGCATTAGACAGTCGCAGCATTGTATTAATATAATTAATAAAGTGACGTTAACATCACTAGCCTCACCTTATACCTAACAAAATAAATATCCAGGGCTATATATATTTGTAGACGTTGGTTGGACGCTTCTCGCTGCTGCTCCGGGGACTTATCCCTGCGACGCTGGATGCTCCAGTTTGTGGTGATCTGCGGTCGGATGTCTACATACTGTCTGCAGGGTGCGGATCGGTCCTCTTGCGGTTGGTGGAGACTTGCCACCACGGACCTGGACGTTGTCGCTGGAGGCCGGTTCGGGAAAGCTAAGCTAAGTAGTCCTGAACTGCTACCCGCGGACAACCACCGCCACTGGATCCGGGCTGAAGCGTCACGGAGCCGGGACGGGAGCCCCCGACGTAGCGGCAGCAGCATGCTGCCCCCGTCCAGCTGTCTACATGCCAGATGGGTCAGCTGACCTGGCAGGGGCCGTCTGGTGACCTGGTGGGGCCCAGCACCGCCGGGGGAGACGACAACGGTCTGGTCCGGTCCACATGATGAACCGGGCTCTGGGACGGTCGGCTCCGTCACTCGCCGGACTGAAGGAGCTCAGTCTTCCCAGAGGAGACGGTTTGGTTCATCGGTGTTTCCTCCTCTGACCTGGAGATATCTCACTTGTCATCGTTATGGAGATATACTGGTTCTAACGACTGTTAACTGTTTTAACGGCTGTTACCTGGAGTTAGCACTCGGACCACAGGACCGGGCATGAAAAGGAGCACTGGACGCTAGCAGCTCCCCTAGTACACCAGATTTTTCCTGGTGCACTGAAACTTGAATTTCCCCCTTGGGGGATTAATAATGTATTTTGAATTGAATTGAATAGACAACGAGGCAGGCTTATAGGTGGGTAGCGAGCTAGCCGGAATGCTAACCGAGGGATGTTTTCACTCATCACCCTCCCTGCTGCTAAATCATATTACTTTTACTAAACGGTGGTTAAATCAATCATCTAATAAACAAAGTAAACTTACCTTGGAGTAAATGTAGGTGTGTTTTGTAACTTTCCCCACGTTCAGTTGATTGTGTGGACGGACACAATTTAACTCACAGCCTGCATTCTCCAGCATTTGTTTTGGTTTGGGAAAGAGAATAAAAATGTCCCTCCAAAAGTTCTGGACACCTTGAGTCACTGTTGCAGGTCCCCAGCAGCAATATTTTACCACGGCGTTATTCTAGTGTAATGTAAATACGGTTGATAGGCATCGGAAAAATGGCAAAATAACATTGTCCTTAATGGAGGAGCAGCGAGAATGTCCGACCTAGCAACAGTAACTAGGAAGGGGGCGGTGCTTACCGAAAGGTCAATTATGGGATTAAGAGCTGAGATGTTCTAATTTCTCATTAGATAATGACAGAAAGACTCTTATCTAGTTTTAGTTCAAGGATTACCTCAGAAGAACTTGATGCATCAGCATTCTCCCCTTCAAAATAAAAGCTCAACCACAACACCATACAAAGCCACAAATATGAAAATCACTATAAATGAACAGACCTGATAGATCCACCTTCAACAGCAAAGACTTGGAGCAGCAGTTTCTTGTTCATTCTGAAACATTTCATCATTTCCTTTTTCATCCTTCTTTAAAGATTTTATGGCACTAGTGACCTTTGTTTCCCAGTGTGAGAGAGAGACAAGAAATCAGGGCAGAGAGAGAGTGGGGAGGACACGCAGCAAAGGGTCACAGACTGGGAGTTAAACCTGCAACCACTGCAGGACTGTAGCCTCTGCAGATGGGCCACCTGCCCTGACCACTGAGCTATGAGGGAAGCCCTTTTTTCAACCGTTCTGATGTGGATTTGAATCATTGTCCTGTCACATGACCTGGTTTCAGCTAAGCTTCACCTGTCAAACTGATTCTCCTCTAGAATTCTCTGGTCCAGTTCATGGTCTACTCAGTCACCCAAGCCATCACCACTCCAAATAGTTTGGATTTGGTTTTACACTCATTTTCCAGACTGGTGTGCAGTAGCAACTCCTTCTCTAAGACCATTGCTGATGTCTTTTCTTCTTCTTATGTTAATATTATATTAATCAGACTGTAAATATGCTTATTTCAGCTATAAAGTTGAACATTTAACGTGGAGGTCAATGGAGACTGACTCACTGTTGGAGCCAGCCTCTGGTGGTCAGTAGAGGAACTGCAGCCTCTAGTGGTCAGTAGAAGAACTGCAGCCTCTAGTGGTCAATAGAGGAACTGTAACCTCTAGTGGTCGGTAGAGGAACTGCAGCCTCTAGTGGTCAGTAGAGGAACTGCAACCTCTAGTGGTCAGTAGAGGAACTACAGCCTCTAGTGGTCGGTAGAGGAACTGCAGCCTCTGGTGGTCGGTAGAGGAACTGCAGCCTCTGGTGGTCGGTAGAGGAACTGCAGCCTCTAGTGGTCAGTAGAAGAACTGCAGCCTCTAGTGGTCAGTAGAGGAACTGCAACCTCTAGTGGTCAATAGAGGAACTGTAACCTCTAGTGGTCGGTAGAGGAACTGTAACCTCTAGTGGTCGGTAGAGGAACTGCAGCCTCTAGTGGTAAATAGAGAAACTGCAGCCTCTAGTGGTCAATAGAGGAACTGTAACCTCTAGTGGTCGGTAGAGGAACTGTAACCTTTAGTGGTCGGTAGAGGAACTACAACCTCTAGTGGTCAGTAGAGGAACTGCAGCCTCTAGTGGTCAATAGAGGAACTGTAACCTCTAGTGGTCGGTAGAGGAACTGCAGCCTCTAGTGGTAAATAGAGGACCTGCAGCCTCTAGTGGTCTGTAGAGGAACTGCAACCTCTAGTGGTCGGTAGAGGAACTGCAGCCTCTAGTGGTTGGTAGAGGAACTGCAGCCTCTAGTGGTCGGTAAAGGAACTGCATCCTCTAGTGGTCAATAGAGGAACTGTAACCTCTAGTGGTCAGTAGAGGAACTGTAACCTCTAGTGGTTGGTAGAGGAACTGCAGCCTCTAGTGGTCAATAGAGGACCTGCAGCCTCTAGTTGTCGGTAGAGGAACTGCAGCCTCTAGTGGTCAATAGAGGAACTGCAACCTCTAGTGGTCGGTAGAGGAACTGCAGCCTCTAGTGGTCGTTAGAGGACCTGCAGCCTCTAGTTGTCGGTAGAGGAACTGCAGCCTCTAGTGGTCGGTAGAGGAACTGCAACTTCTAGTGGTCGGTAGAGGAACTGCAGCCTCTAGTGGTCGGTAGAGGAACTGCAGCCTCTAGTGGTCGGTAGAGGAACTGCAGCCTCTAGTGGTCGGTAAAGGAACTGCAGCCTCTAGTGGTCAGTAGAAGAACTGCAGCCTCTAGTGGTCAATAGAGGAACTGTAACCTCTAGTGGTCGGTAGAGGAACTGCAGCCTCTAGTGGTCAGTAGAGGAACTGCAACCTCTAGTGGTCAGTAGAGGAACTGTAACCTCTAGTGTTCGGTAGAGGAACTGTAACCTCTAGTGGTCGGTAGAGGAACTGCAGCCTCTAGTGGTAAATAGAGGAACTGCAGCCTCTAGTGGTCAATAGAGGAACTGTAACCTCTAGTGGTCGGTAGAGGAACTGTAACCTTTAGTGG
This sequence comes from Hirundichthys speculiger, assembly GCA_018398805.1. Classification (NCBI taxonomy): domain Eukaryota; kingdom Metazoa; phylum Chordata; class Actinopteri; order Beloniformes; family Exocoetidae; genus Hirundichthys; species Hirundichthys speculiger. The sequence goes on along the minus strand of JAGFBZ010000366.1, from coordinate 296,074 downwards.
TCGGTAGAGGAACTGCAACCTCTAGTGGTCAGTAGAGGAACTGCAGCCTCTAGTGGTCAATAGAGGAACTGTAACCTCTAGTGGTCGGTAGAGGTACAGCAGCCTCTAGTGGTAAATAGAGGACCTGCAGCCTCTAGTGGTCTGTAGAGGAACTGCAACCTCTAGTGGTCGGTAGAGGAACTGCAGCCTCTGGTGGTCGGTAGAGGAACTGCAGCCTCTGGTGGTCGGTAGAGGAACTGCAGCCTCTAGTGGTCAGTAGAGGAACTGCAACCTCTAGTGGTCAATAGAGGAACTGTAACCTCTAGTGTTCGGTAGAGGAACTGTAACCTCTAGTGGTCGGTAGAGGAACTGCAGCCTCTAGTGGTAAATAGAGGAACTGCAGCCTCTAGTGGTCAATAGAGGAACTGTAACCTCTAGTGGTCGGTAGAGGAACTGTAACCTTTAGTGGTCGGTAGAGGAACTACAACCTCTAGTGGTCAGTAGAGGAACTGCAGCCTCTAGTGGTCAATAGAGGAACTGTAACCTCTAGTGGTCGGTAGAGGTACAGCAGCCTCTAGTGGTAAATAGAGGACCTGCAGCCTCTAGTGGTCTGTAGAGGAACTGCAACCTCTAGTGGTCGGTAGAGGAACTGCAGCCTCTAGTGGTCGGTAGAGGAACTGCAGCCTCTAGTGGTCGGTAAAGGAACTGCAGCCTCTAGTGGTCAATAGAGGAACTGTAACCTCTAGTGGTCAGTAGAGGAACTGTAACCTCTAGTGGTTGGTAGAGGAACTGCAGCCTCTAGTGGTCAATAGAGGACCTGCAGCCTCTAGTTGTCGGTAGAGGAACTGCAGCCTCTAGTGGTCAATAGAGGAACTGTAACCTCTAGTGGTCGGTAGAGGAACTGCAGCCTCTAGTGGTCGGTAGAGGACCTGCAGCCTCTAGTTGTCGGTAGAGGAACTGCAGCCTCTAGTGGTCGGTAGAGGAACTGCAACCTCTAGTGGTCGGTAGAGGAACTGCAGCCTCTAGTGGTCGGTAGAGGAACTGCAGCCTCTAGTGGTCGGTAAAGGAACTGCAGCCTCTAGTGGTCAATAGAGGAACTGTAACCTCTAGTGGTCGGTAGAAGAACTGCAACCTCTAGTGGTCGGTAGAGGAACTGCAGCCTCTAGTGGTGAGTAGAGGAACTGCAGCCTCTAGTGGTCGGTAGAGGAACTGCAGCCTCTAGTGGTCAGTAGAGGAACTGCAGCCTCTAGTGGTCGGTAGAAGAACTGCAGCCTCTAGTGGTGAGTAGAGGAACTGCAGCCTCTAGTGGTCGGTAGAGGAACTGCAGCCTCTAGTGGTCAGTAGAGGAACTGCAGCCTCTAGTGGTCGGTAGAGGAACTGCAGCCTCTAGTGGTCAATAGAGGAACTGTAACCTCTAGTGGTCGGTAGAAGAACTGCAACCTCTAGTGGTCGGTAGAAGGATGCAATGAAATGCTTGCTGGGAGAAAGAACCGCTTATGACTCGCCAAGGGAATACTGGTAAAAGAAAAAAATAAGATAAAAATACAGTCTACACAGTAGAGAATTCCAACATAATATGCAATGGAAAAATTTCAAGCATATGGAAAAATTTCAAGCATATAAGCGGTAAGTGTACAGTAGGTCACAGTGTGTAATATAATAATAATAATGATAGTATAAGTATAGATAATGTAAGTGTATATATAATGTGATATAGTATAGTATAGATACTCAGTATATATTTAATAATATGATTGTAATTGTATAATATAATATGGGTATGTAATTATGTATATAATATGTATATAATATGATAATAGTGATAATAATGATAATATGAGATACAATATACACAGAGTGATACAGTATAAACAGAGTGTATACAGTATAAACAGAGTGTATTTCAACAATATATACTATAATATAATATATACACCACTCTAGTGGTCAGTAGAGGAACTGCAGCCTCTAGTGGTCAGTAGAGGAACTGCAGCCTCTAGTGGTCGGTAGAGGAACTGCAGCCTCTAGTGGTCGGTAGAAGAACTGCAACCTCTAGTGGTCAGTAGAGGAACTGCAGCCTCTAGTGGTCGGTAGAGGAACTGCAGCCTCTAGTGGTCGGTAGAAGAACTGCAACCTCTAGTGGTCGGTAGAGGAACTGCAGTCTCTAGTGGTCGGTAGAAGAACTGCAACCTCTAGTGGTTGGTAGAGGAACTGCAGCCTCTAGTGGTCAGTAGAGGAACTGCAGCAGTCATGGATGACTGTTAGAATGTAATAGTCTTTATTGTAGAAGTGTCAGCCCCTAACTTTGATCTTTATTGTAGAAATGTGCACCACCAGCTCAAACACTGTTCAGGAAGCCTCAAAAGCAAACATCATTCAGGAGACTTCAAAGCCCCATAGATAGAAAGTTCAGGGATCAGGATCAGGATCAGGATCAGGATCAGGATCAGGGTAAGGAACTCCCACAGCCTCCAGCAGGAACCCAGGTCTCCCACCACGATGTTAATAGCTGCATGGGTACCAGCCAACCCCAGGAAGGGACCAGTCACTGTCTTCCTCAGCAGCTCACCTGCGAGTCAATCTGGGTTAACACAACATTCAACTCCTAACTAGACAACGCAGTATCTGGACCTCCATCAATTTAGCCCCTCAGATCCCCCTAACCCATGATCTGGAAGGTTTTACCTGGTGGTGGGTGTGCTGTCAGAGACATCCGCACAACAACTCCTCCCCTGTAAAACCTTTCACATATCACACATATCCTCTATTTAGGACCCCAATCTCTACAGACCATGAATGAATCAATGAATCAATAATGCAAAGCATCCTGAAAGGAAAGAAACCCGTTTACAGTTAGAGGAACTCACCATCACCGTCAGCTCCCAACCTGTAGATTAGAAGATCACAGCGTAGATAACAAAAACAATAACAGAAACCACAGACGTAAAAGCAAAACAACATCAACCAGGTGGTGATCCTCAGATCAGGAGCCACCTGGGCTGCACCTGCAGAGAACAAGATTCAATTCAAGCCAAATCTCCTAAAGCTGGCCAAAAGAAAGGAATCATTAAATCACAAGAGCATAACAAGAAAAATCAATAACATAAAATAAAAATGTAAATAACCAGGAGGGAAATAAAACAGAAAGAGAATAGTGCAGACAAAACCTTTTAAGTTGTCATCCACACGTCTAACCCATACCTGTCAAGTATCCCATTTTGGCCAGGAAAGTCTCCTGTGTGCCATTAATTAACAAACTGATTAATCCAGGTGTGTCTGACCTCACAGCAACGGTCAGACTCACCTGGATTGATCAGTTTGTCCAATAATGGCACACAGGAAACAAAAGAGCTGGCTGAAGTCCAGGAAGTAGAGTAGCTGTGATTTTAGCTTGGTTGGGATGGTGGGACTGTTCACGGCGGGCGCCAGAAAATTTCCCTTATTTTCAAATCCAAAACTTGACAGGTACGGTCTAACCAGGACTGTTTCCAGCCTGGACTGGAGCATCGTCAGAGACCAAACTTCACATCTTCATTTTAGGACCAATCCAGATTTCAGGAGCACAAAACTGAAACGTAGCTCCACCTCCCATCAGCCGTCTCAAGGTTTATTCTCTGAGCGACCAGAAGCCAGCAGAGAGACCTCAGGATCCAGCAGACCCATTCAGGTCCTCAAAATAAATTCACCTGCAATTTCCAGGTGAGTCTGTCTAAATCCATGGACGTAAATCACCACTGAAATCAGAAAAACAAGTTCACCTCTCTTTTCCTCTTCTTTATTTGCATTACTGGATTTTCTCTCTCCCTGGTAGAGAGCACCATCAGCAGAACTGTGACGGAAGAGTTAAAGAAAAACGACAGGCTGTGTGTTTTCCCGCCTCATCGTCCTCACAGCCAGAAAACAAGTCTCTACATTTGCCCTCAGTATAATACAATACTGAGTCATTTCAGCTTCTACTTTTGAGCCATGAGGTGGCGCTTTAATATGTGGAGAACAAAGGCCTTAACTACTACACAAACAGGGAATCAAACAGAACAGAGCAGACAGGAACAACACAAAACGGATATTTCCAATTACTTCTGATATTACCTTCCTAAAGATTAGCATGAATAATTAGTAAACCATGCGTTAACCTGAACCGTTAAATCAGCAGCTTTAGAAGCAGTGACGTCTGTTGTTCTTTCTGAGTTGTGGTTTAGTTTTTGTGGGAAGAAGCTGGTCATGACTGCTGATGATGCATCTTTGTTATTTTTGTTAACACCGCTACCATGGGGGGGGGGGGGTGTCAATGTTTTTTCTTGAGGTGCACGGCCAGGTTTGTGGTGTTACCTGAATATTTTAGCTCTAAGTGGTGTTGTTTACACACAGCTTGTTGATTGACCTGTCTTTTCTCCAAAACCCAAAATATTTCCAGTCATGTGATTTATTTCCTCTGGGAGAGATTATCTCTTGGCTGGTTCTTGCGTGGCACCTTTCCATGGCACCGCTTGCACTTTGCTCTGAGGTGTGCTCACGCTGGCAGAAAGATGAGTGCCAGGAGGAATTTCAAAATAAAGGCTTGTCTTTCAAATTATTACCCATTTTGATATGAGATTGATGTTTACATTTCTGATTGATGCTATTGGATCATTCATTATTAAACTGATATACACTGCCTGACCAAAAAAAGTCAACACCAAAAAAAAAAAGGTCATCCACTCCCTTAGCTTTGATAACGGCACGTATCCACTGTGTCATTGTTTCCATAAGCTTCTGCAATGTCTCCAGATTTATTTCCATCCAGTGTTGCATTAATTTTTCATTAATTAATTAATGCAATAGGAGGTTTGTACCTATTTGCTTTGTCAAATCCATGTGGCATCTTTTTTTGGACCAGGCAGCGTATATTGCTGCGTTCATGTACTGGTTCATGTACTGGTTCAAGTGTTCATGGACTGGTTAAATGTCAGGTTTGAGGAGAATTATGCTTCAAATCAAAGCAATGACTTGCTTGGGGTGGACTCTTCTCTGAGCTGTTTAACTGCAGCAACTAAACCATGAAACCAACCAACTGGGTCAAAAGACACAAAACCAAAGTAAAAGACGCAGAAAGGAGGTTCCCTGCACTCAGCGTGTCTTCTCTGGAGTTGAGCAACTCTGTTTTCATGAACTGTGTCTGCATGATGTGACATGGAAACTGATAAGAATGGCTAAAGGCAGTAAACTAATTTAACTAATTAGACAGGTCAAGTTCAAACGCTCTTTCATAACCTCGACTGCTGAGAGACTTTTCACATGAACTTCTCTGGACGACACAAGAAGCTTTTTATGGTGCTCTTGTTAGAATTTGAGTAGCAGTGACTTCCATGTGACCTGGTTACGGATATGGTTTAGAAACTAATTGCAGCCTGGCGTGGTAGGTAGGTAGAGGAACTGCTGCCTCTAGTGGTTATTAGAGGAACTGCAGCCTCTAGTGGTCAGTAGAAGAACCTTTGGGCAATACTTACTACTACACAAAAGAATTTTTGTTAAATAAAAAAAAAATACTGAAGAAAGTCATACGTTGTTATTCACCTGAGGCTGTATTTGCATGACACTAAGACACTATCATCATATATTTTTATTGTAATTTTTATCCAGGTGCAGGATTTTATTGTGAAAAGCTGATGAAAGTCCACCACAGCACACTTACATAACCTGAGATTAAGCAGCCTGGAGAGGATCACGTAGGCCAGCGGAGAATGCATAAAGTTAGCTTGCGTGTGTGAGCGTGCTCAGTCTGCAGCGGTCGTGCACGTTGGGAAACATGCAGTCAATCATCGGCAGAAACGGGACGGAGACTCCAGAGCCGGTGAAAGCTCAGGTGGAAGGTGAGCTGGTCTGATGGAGCAGGGATGGGATGAAGCCTTACCTGAGCAGGTGCACAGGTGTTCAGAGAGGTTTCTGTATGAATTAGTTTGATCAGCGCACTGAAATTAATGTCTTCTAGTACCTGAATATCATTCAGCTGGTCCTACTAATTAAAGCTACATGATGTATCCATTATGTAATATTGAGTCAATATGATCGATTATTGTTGTTTCTTGTGATGCTTTAAAATACCCAACAACTACTATAATAATAATAATAATAATAATAATAATAATAATAATAATAATTAAAGAAAAAAAACTGTCAGCAATCCTAAGTACCCCTTACTGCTCCATATGATTTAGGAGCTGCAGTCAGCTGTTCAGACCACTATATAGCAGATGTTTTAACACAATGCCAAGAGGGAAAGACATCACCAGCGGTCTTAGACAAGCATCTGTTGCTGCATGAAGGTGGTCACATGACCGTACTTGAGCTTAAACCAACTATACCTCGGCCGATGGCAACCACTTGGTGTGAGTTTAGAACCAAATAATAGTTCTGTTCATGTCCCTCGCCTCAAGGATCGGTGCCGTCCTGGCTGCAAGGAACTCTGCTGAGGAACGGACCGGGTCTGTTCTCTGTGGGCAGCTCCCAGTACAACCACTGGTTCGACGGGCTGTCACTCATCCACAGCTTCACCTTCAGCAACGGTCAGTCTTTGACGATGATAACTGGTCGCTCGGCGTTGTCGCTTCTGCTGAGAGTTCTGATGTTCTTGTCTCAGGTGAAGTAACGTACAGAAGCAAGTTTCTGAAGAGCGACACCTACAAGAGGAACATCAGAGCAGACCGAATCGTCGTGTCTGAGTTTGGAACCATGGTCTACCCCGATCCCTGCAAAAACATCTTCGCCAGGTAAACTTCCCACATCCGTTCAAACATGGACGTTTTAGTTTACAAAAAAGGTCCAAGATCCGTTTCAGTCCATGCCAGGTTACAATAAGATGACTTTACTCTCAGTCCATGACCAGAAACATCAGTTTCACTCCATTCTGGAGTAAACATTCAGTTATCAACATCTGGGCTGAGAGAAGATGGCTGGACCACAAAGGGTTGGTCTGGTTCCAGTACCAGTGGACACAAAAGAATCTGCGTTAGAGGTAGTGGACATCCTGATCCGATCCAAAGGAACACCATTGGATTGACGTTGATATGGATATAAAAGCAATCAGAGAAATGAGTTGTGACTGATATCGATCACACCATTTCTCTACAGAGGCTCAAACTTGTTATTGATTTGTCATGGAGTTCCTCAGAGTCCTGTACTTGGACTTTCTCCTTTTTTCCTCTGGGAACTTTCATTAGGTTCTATCATCAGGCAACATTTCTCTACAGAGGCTCAAACTTGTTATTGATTTGTCATGGAGTTCCTCTGGGTCCTGTACTTGGACTTTCTCCTTTTTTCCTCTGGGAACTTTCATTAGGTTCTATCATCAGGCAACATTTCTCTACAGAGGCTCAAACTTGTTATTGATTTGTCATGGAGTTCCTCAGGGTCCTGTACTTGGACTTTCTCCTTTTTTCCTCTGGGAACTTTCATTAGGTTCTATCATCAGGCAACATTTCTCTACAGAGGCCCAAACATGTTATTGATTTGTTGTGGAGTTCCTCAGGGTCCTGTACTTGGACTTTCTCTGTTTTTTTCTCTGGGAGCTTTCATTAGGTTCTATCATCAGGCAACATTTCTATGCAGATGATGCTCAGCTGCACCTACAGTATCCATGAGAAACTAAACTGGACTACAAACATGTCTGAATGACACAAAGCCCTGGAGGACTGTTGACTTCCAGTTACTAAACTCAGATCGGACTGAGGCTGCTGTGATCTTTTGAAATAGACTGTCTAGTTATTTATTTACTCTGGATGGTATTACTTTGACATTTACTTCTCCTGTTAGAAACTGGAGTTTTTTTTTTTTAATATTTGTTGTATGGCCACTTGGTGGCACAGTGGTAGCCCATATGCAGAGGCTATAGTCCTTGATGCAGTGGTCGCAGGTTCAACTCCCAGCCTGTGTGACACTTTGCTGCACCTTTGAACATAACAGAAGAAAATACACGTCATCAACGCTACCCTTTAACTTTAGCTTTATCAAAAAGTAAAGTTTTTTGGTTTTTTTTCCTAATCTTAAATCTGTTGGGTTTTTGTTGGGTTTAAATCAAATGGCATTACATTGAATTTTAATTTAGAATTTAAGTGGAAGATGAGTTTGACTCATTTGGATTATAATTTCAATTTAACTTTTTAAACTTTCAGTAACCCTTTCTGTGTGAAGGGCCTTGAGATAAAAGAACTGAACTGATGAATGTCAACTAAAGACATCTAAAACGTCTGCAGTGGAGTAGGACCGCTGGTCAAAGACTGTTGAGGGTTTTGTGAGGAAAACTTGTTCATTCAAAGTGTTATTGAAGATCCTGGTTGTTTCGATGAGCAGCTCTTGGACACATTTAAGTGAATTCAGACCACAAAAGACATTAAACATATGGGTCAGTTGATCATCTGGATCTTAATGAGTCTAAGTCCAAAAGATCCATTTGACTTTAAGACCAGTTACAAACGTGGGGAGTGCATGTTAGGCCATCTATGACACAAAACAGATATGTTAGAGTTCAATAAGACCCAGTATGGCTTACACCACATTATACCTCTGCAGGGCAGCCTCACATCTCCGCAACATGATCCCCGACTTCACAGACAACAACTTGATCAACATAATTCGTTACGGTGAGGACTACTACGCCTCCTCTGAGATCAACTACATCAACCAGATAGACCCAGACACCCTGGAAACCGTCGGTAAAGTGAGTTAATTTCCATCTGGTTCACAAAAACTCGACAGGGGCAGACACACCTTCACGTGGAAGTAACATGTACTTAATTCCAGACGAACTACAGGAACCACATTGCTCTGAACTTAGCAACCGCCCATCCTCACTACGACGACGAGGGAAACACCTACAACATGGGCACCGCCATTATCGGCCTCGGCCCCCCAAAATACGTCATCTTCAAAGTACCAGCGGACGATTCAGGTATGGTGCTTTTTCTGTCATCTGTTTTATCCTCAACGCCCTCTGAAACCTCTGAGGTTCGACATTTATGACGATTTGTCAGAGGGCAACCTCCCACAAACCTAACCAACCTGAACCACTGTCAGGGAGTTGGTCTTTGGAGGAAAAAGGCTGGTGAGGAAAACCACCTCAATTATGAAGCATGGCGATGGTGACATCATGGTGTGAGAGTGCTTCCCTGTAAATGGGAGCAACTAGATATGAAGGGGTGAAGGTTCAACCAGAAACATATAGTTCATTCAGTCTGAAGGAAAGCGTTTAAATCTTATCAGCAATATAAACTTCAGTTCCAGAGTTCATATCTGTATCCAATTAAAGATTAGATAAGGCTTATTGATTTACGAAGCTGCTATAAAAGATGCTCGACGCTCGAGTTCAGCAGAGCGACAGATATCACTGTCGTCACACCCATTTCTCCACAACAGAACGCCGTTATCTGGGAATCATCAAAGTCTGTTTAATTTAAAATAGTAAGATGTTATTTCAAGCTGAGTTATCCAGGAGAGAAATTGAGTTATCCAGGAGAGAAATTGAGTTATCCAGGAGAGAAGCTGAGTTATCCAGGAGAGAAGCTGAGTTATCCAGGAGAGAAGCTGAGTTATCCAGGAGAGAAGCTGAGTTATCCAGGAGAGAAGCTGAGTTATCCAGGAGAGAAGCTGAGTTATCCAGGAGAGAAGCTGAGTTATCCAGGAGAGAAGCTGAGTTATCCAGGAGAGAAGCTGAGTTATCCAGGAGAGAATCTGAGTTATCCAGGAGAGAATCTGAGTTATCCAGGAGAGAAGCTGAGTTATCCAGGAGAGAAGCTGAGTTATCCAGGAGAGAAGCTGAGTTATCCAGGAGAGAAACTGAGTTATTCAGGAGAGAAGCTGAGTTATCCAGGAGAGAATCTGAGTTATCCAGGAGAGAAGCTGAGTTATCCAGGAGAGAAGCTGAGTTATCCAGGAGAGAAACTGAGTTATCCAGAAGAGAAGCTGAGTTATCCAGGAGAGAAACTGAGTTATTCAGGAGAGAAGGTGAGTTATCCAGGAGAGAAGCTGAGTTATCCAGGAGAGAAACTGAGTTATCCAGGAGAGAAGCTGAGTTATCCAGGAGAGAAGCTGAGTTATCCAGGAGAGAAGCTGAGTTATCCAGAAGAGAAGCTGAGTTATCCAGGAGAGAAACTGAGTTATCCAGGAGAGAAACTGAATTATCCAGGAGAGAAGCTGAGTTATCCAGGAGAGAAGCTGAGTTATCCAGAAGAGAAGCTGAGTTATCCAGGAGAGAAACTGAGTTATCCAGGAGAGAAACTGAATTATCCAGGAGAGAAGCTGAGTTATCCAGGAGAGAAGCTGAGTTATCCAGGAGAGAAGCTGAGTTATCCAGGAGAGAAGCTGAATTATCCAGAAGAGAAGTTGAGTTATCCAGGAGAGAAACTGAGTTATCCAGGAGAGAAACTGAATTATCCAGGAGAGAAACTGAATTATCCAGGAGAGAAGCTGAGTTATCCAGGAGAGAAGCTGAGTTATCCAGGAGAGAAGCTGAGTTATCCAGGAGAGAAGCTGAATTATCCAGAAGAGAAGTTGAGTTATCCAGGAGAGAAACTGAGTTATCCAGGAGAGAAACTGAATTATCCAGGAGAGAAGCTGAGTTATCCAGGAGAGAAGCTGAGTTATTCAGGAGAGAAGGTGAGTTATCCAGGAGAGAAGCTGAATTATCCAGGAGAGAAACTGAATTATACAGAAGAGAAGTTGAGTTATCCAGGAGAGAAACTGAATTATCCAGGAGAGAAGCTGAGTTATCCAGGAGAGAAGCTGAGTTATCCAGAAGAGAAGCTGAGTTATCCAGGAGAGAAACTGAGTTATCCAGGAGAGAAACTGAATTACCAGAGAAGCTGAGTTATCCAGGAGAGAAGCTGAGTTATCCAGGAGAGAACTGAGTTATCCAGAGAGAAAGAGTTATCCAGGAGAGAAACTGAGTTATCCAGGAGAGAAGCTGAGTTATCCAGGAGAGAAGCTGAGTTATCCAGGAGAGAAGTTGAGTTATCCAGGAGAGAAGTTGAGTTATCCAGGAGAGAAGCTGAGTTATCCAGGAGAGAAGCTGAGTTATCCAGGAGAGAAACTGAGTTATCCAGGAGAGAAGGTGAGTTATCCAGGAGAGAAACTGAGTTATCCAGGAGAGAAGCTGAGTTATCCAGGAGAGAAGCTGAGTTATCCAGGAGAGAAGCTGAGTTATCCGGGAGAGAAACTTAGTTATCCAGGATAGAAGCCTCCATGACCCAAACCTGGATAAGCAGAAGTAAAAATAACCTTAATATTGTACTGAAGGGTTTATGTTTTTTATATTAATCAAAGTTTACTATCAGCTCCAATTTCTTCTAATAATCAGTGTTGTGTTCTTTACCTTTTCATTTCAGTTCAGAACTCAAATATGTCAATGTTTAAGATCCACGGCTAAACTGGATGACAGGTAATAAAAGTTAAAACAGTGACTTGTGTCTTTCAGATAAAGAACATGGAAAGCCAGCACTGAGGAAGGTCCAGCAGATCTGCTCCATTCCTTTCCGCTCCACTCTGTTTCCGGGATACTTCCACAGCTTCGGCATGACCGAGAACTACATTGTGTTTGTGGAGCAGCCCTTCAAGCTGGACATCATCAAACTGGCCACTGCCTACTTCAGAGGGGTCAGCTGGGGTAGCTGCCTCAAATATGACGAAGATGACATCGTACGTTTTCATATGTAACCATTCTGGGCAACAACAGTCAGAGCAGAGGACTAGGCTCTTTATCAGCCGCCAAGTTCCACAGGGTTCAGGTCCTGGCTCTTTATCAGCCGCCAAGTTCCTCAGGGTTCAGGTCTTGGCTCTTTATCAGCCGCGGGGCTCCTCAGGGTTCAGGTTTTGGCTCTTTATCAGTTGCTGAGTTCCTCAGGGTTCAGGTCTTGGCTCTTTATCAGTCGCTGGGTTCCTCAGGGTTCAGGTCTTGGCTCTTTATCAGTCGTGGAGTTCCTCAGGGTTTTTGTCTTGGCTCTTTATTAGTCGTGGAGTTCCTCAGGGTTCAGCTCTTAGCACTTTATCAGTCATGGAGTTCCTCAAGGTTTAGGTCTTAGCTCTTTATCAGTCACTGAGTTCCACAGGGTTCAGGTCTTAGCTCTTTATCAGTTGTGGAGTTCCTCAGGGTTCAGGTCTTGGCTTTTTATCAGTCATGGTGTTCCTCAGGGTTCAGGTCTTAGCTCTTTATTAGTCGCTGAGTTCCTCAGGCTTCAGGTCTTGGCTCTTTATCAGTCGTGGAGTTCCTCAGGGTTCAGGTCTTGGCTCTTTATCAGTCGCTGAGTTCCTGAGTTGTAATTTGATTTTTGATTTAACAGGACAAAATCTTCATTTTAGAACAGAAAATTGAAATAATATGAAGTTTGCCATTTTACATAATAAATGATGTAAAAGTTGCTTAAGTCAATACCTTACTACGAGTTGCTACGAGTTGAAAACTCATATTTTTGCGAACTTTGTGATCATACGACAAAGAGCCTCAATTTTGAAAGTTTCACAACAGCTCCTGGGTAAAACGGATGCTGATACGTGTTCACAATTGGATCTTCTTTCCAGACTTTGCTTCACGTCATCAACAGAAAGACGGGAAAGGCAGTGTCCACCCGCTACTACGGTGACGCTCTGGTGGTTTTCCACCACATCAATGCCTACGAGGAGGATGGCCATGTGGTTTTTGACCTGATCGCCTACAAGGACAGCAACCTGTACAACATGTTCTACCTCCACAACATGACCAAGGAAACCAGCACCTTCATTCAGACCAACAAGGACTTCGCCCTGCCGGTTTGTCAGAGATTTGTTCTGCCGCTCAATGTCAACAAGGTACACCTACACCCAAAAATGACACTCGAGTGAACGTTTACGCACCACTTCAACATCTTTAGATAAACTGTATCTTCTCCAGGAAACTCCAAAAGGAACCAACCTTGTGACTCTGAAGGACACAACGGCTGAGGCAGTGATGCAGAAGGACGGATCCATCTACTGCCAGCCTGACATTGTCTTTGAAGGTTTGTTATCCTCAGAGTCAGAGGAACCTCCAGATCCACCACAGGTCTAATGAGTTTGACTAATCGACAGGTCTGGAGATGCCGGGGATCAACTACAACTTCAACACCAGGAAGTACAGATACTTCTATGGCTCCAGGCTTGACTGGTCTCCTCACCCAAACAAGGTAAACTCGGGGAGCAAGCTCCAACTCATGAGGGGGCTCGTGAAGAATTCAGAGGGTTTTAGAAGAAATCTAAACCACGTTTGATGAGAAGATCACTTGAGAAGTAGAAAAACATTTTTATCTGAAACCACTATGTCATGGTGGCAGCTACGGATGAAGGACCCAAGAGCAGGAGTTCAAAAAAAAAGAAACCCAATCAGTCACTAGACCTCCAGGCCAGACAGAAAGAGTCCAGGTGGGTGGCCGCGGCGCCTGACGGAGGCCCAAAACAGTCCAGGCGGTCGGCCTCGGCGCCTGACAGAGGCCCAAAGCAGTCCAGAGGGTCGGCCTCGGTGCCGGACAGAGGCCCAAAACAGTCCAGGCGGTCGGCCTCGGCGCCTGACAGAGGCCCAAAGCAGTCCAGGGGGTCGGCCTCGGTGCCGGACAGAGGCCCAAAACAGTCTAGGGGGTCGGCCGCGGCGCCTGACGGAGGCCCAAAACAGTCCAGGCGGTCGGCCTCGGCGCCTGACAGAGGCCCAAAGCAGTCCAGGAGGTCGGCCTTGGTGCCGGACAGAGGCCCAAAACAGTCCAGGGGGTCGGCCTCGGTGCCTGACGGAGGCCCAAAGCAGTCCAGGAGGTCGGCCTCGGCGCCGGACGGAGGCCCAAAACAGTCCAGGGGGTCGGCCTCGGCGCCTGACAGAGGCCCAAAACAGGCCAGGGGGTCGGCCTCGGCGCCTGACGGAGGCCCAAAGCAGTCCAGGGGGTCGGCCTCGGTGCCAAACGGAGGCCCAAAACAGTCCAGGGGGTCGGCCTCGGCGCCGGACGGAGGCCCAAAACAGTCTAGGGGGTCGGCCTCGGCGCTGGACGGAGGCCCAAAACAGTCCAGGGGGTCGACATCGGCGCTGGACGGAGGCCCAAAACAGTCCAGGGGGTCGGCCTCGGCACCTGACAGAGACCCAAAACAGGCCAGGGGGTCGGCCTCGGCGTCTGACGGCGGCCCAAAACAGGGCAGGGGGTCGGCCTCGGCGCCTGACGGAGGCCCAAAACAGGCCAGGGGGTCGGCCTCGGCGTCTGACGGCGGCCCAAAACAGGGCAGGGGGTCGGCCTCGGCGTCTGACAGCGGCCCAAAACAGGGCAGGGGGTCGGCCTCGGCGCCTGACGGAGGCCCAAAACAGGCCAGGGGGTCGGCCTCGGTGCCGGACGGAGGCCCAAAGCAGTCCAGGGGGTCGGCCTCGGTGCCTGACGGAGGCCCAAAACAGTCCAGGGGGTCGGCCTCTGCGCCTGACGGAGGCCCAAAACAGTCCAGGGGGTTGGCCTAGAAGGAAAGAAACCGACGTCTTTCAGCTAATGGATCTTGAACATTCAAAAGCACTCTTTAGGAACCTAACTGTAGTGTCAGAGAGGGTTTGGATCATTCGGTGGTCATCACCAGCCAGGTTGTTAGTCTTCAAATGAAGCCAGCTGGAATACTTCAGCTTCAATGAAACTCTTCTTGCCATCAGGGCTTCATGTTCCTCCCACTCCTCTGCCCCACAGATCGCCAAGGTGGACATCGTCACCAGGACGCACGTCGAGTGGCACCAAGAAAACTGCTACCCTTCAGAGCCGGTGTTTGTGGCGTCTCCAGGAGCAGAGGAGGAAGACGACGGTGAGGGCTTCGTCCAGCTGCATCGAAGCAAATCATCCTCTTCTCACGTCCTGACTGTTTGTCTTTGTTCTCACAGGAGTCATCCTGTCCTCCGTCATTTCTCCTGATCCCAATGTTTCTCCGTTCCTGCTCGTCCTCAACGCCAAAACCTTTGAGGAGATCGCCCGGGCGTCCATCCCCACTACCGTCCACATGGACCTTCATGGACTTTTCATCCCTGCATCTGTTTGACCTCTGAAACCAGCTGGATGAATTATTTATTCTTCTGGACTTTTGTATTTGACGCACAGAAGATCTCCACAATGGTTTCTGATGTACATTTTTAGTTTTTCAAGCACTTTATCTGATGAAGTTGGAAGTTTAGTTTTGCCATGGTAGACCAACAGTCATGAGAACTCCCCCGGATGCAGGAAGTAGTTAACTGTACAGAACTGTGACGGTAGTTGCTGCAGGCATCATGATGAAGTGGACACCAATACTGCTCACCATCTTGCAGCGTTTGTAATAGGAGCTACCCGACTACCGCAGAGTATGAGAGCTCCTCTGGGGCTTTGAGACCTGTTAAACCAGGAGAAGTAGACTGGGTCATTACTGGTCTCACCACTGGTGAGACCATCTCTGAACCACACTGGTCAGTGTTGATCTGTTTCTTGGTGACCTGATGGGAACAAAGTTGGATTCTGAATCAGTGGGAGTTGCTGCATAGTCCCTTTCAAAATCGTGCCAAAGTCCCAAATGTAACCGGTGCTGCCACCTAGAGAACACCATTTTTGCAGCACTCAGGTAGACCCTATTGAATATGAAATAAATATCACCGGATGGTGCCAGAGGAACCTCCAACCGGCGACGCCACCGAGGCCTCTCATTCTCCGTCTACTGGTAGTGGTTTTCCTCGTGAGATGAGTCCGTGTCAACGACACCACTCGTGATTACATGTACTTCCTCTATTTCATCTTGTGAAGATGTCAGCTAACAAAGAAACTTCACTCATTTATCGAGAGTAATGATCTACATTGATTGGAAAAGCCCTCACTCTGCATACATCTGCTTATGTTGGGCTAAGCTCAAATTTTTTGATACACTTCATTCCGAAGATACTTTGCTTAGAGGTTAACTACAGCTCTTTGATTGTAAGAACATAAATGATGATAGAAATGATCGTCTTTGACCGCTGTACCTTACTGCCTCCAACGGGAAAGCACCTATGGCAAGTAGTTTTAACATAAAATAGTTAAGGTTGACTATCCGGATTTAGCATTATAGCTATCAATAATTTAATTTTGACTAGTCGTAACTATATCATGACTAGTTAAAGATATCTGTAACTTCATTCTGCTGAGTCAAAAGTACATTTAGAGATATCTGTAATTAATTTTTTTCTAGTCAAAACTGAATTACAGATAACCCAACAATTAACGCACCACTTGACCCGTCACACATCCTAAATGACAACCACAGATATCTGAAATTCGGTTTTCACTAGTCAGAATGAAAGTTAAAGACATCTCAAACGTAATTGTGACTAGTCAGAATTGTTGTGCGAGATGTTGCTCATGCTAGGCGTCCAATTCGTTGCTTATTATTGGCTAGCTTTCTATTGGCTGTTGGCTCAGTCAACCAAACAACTGAATAGTGTCAGCAGAGGAAATCTACAGGAAGAGGAAAAAGCAGAAGAAATGGCGGTTGCTGTTGTTAATGGGGTGGTCCAAAAGTGCCATGAAATTGAACGAGCTTATCGCCAAGGAATTTGTGTCGAACGAGAGCTTCATTCACTTGAGAGCTGTAAAAGAAATGTACAGCGTATTGAACATTTTTTGTCTCCCAACACACTTGAGGACCTGCGACAAAGTCTGGATGGTGTTGGTTTGGTTTTAATGGCTCTGATTCGGTACCAAGACCCGCTTCACTTTTTCACTTTTCTTTTCCCGCTCACTTTTCACAGATATCTGCAATGTCATTTGGCCTAGCCAAAACTCTAATACGAGATATCTGCAATTACATTCTGACTAGGAATAATGAGGTTTAAAGATATGCTGAACACGAGATATCTCTAATAAAAATCCCTTTCAAGATATCTACAATCTGATGACAGATATCTACATATGAATTATGACTATCCTTAATTCCAGTTAGAGATATCAACAACTTAATTACGATTAGTCGTAATTCCAATTCAAGATATCAACCGTGTAATTCTGGCTAAGTAAAATTCAATTTAAAATATCTTGATATACAAATGCAGATATCTTGAATTATCAGTGTTTGGAGATATCTAGAATTGGAATTGGGACTAGTCAAAATGATGTTGTAGATATCTTTAAATGGAAATAAGGATAGTTGTGAATCAGTCGCAGATATCTGTTAATGGATTACGACTATCTGTAACATCAAACCCCAAACACATGAATGGAAAAAGTGACATCATTTGTCCTGGTAAGAATGATGTTGTGGATATTTGAAATTACAGTTGTGGATATCTGAAATGTTATTTGTGGATAGGAAGAATTGAATCATGGATATCTGTAGTACATATCCAGCCTAGCTATTACAGGTTAAAACGGCTCGCCATAAGCACCTCCTCCCAGCAGCCTGATCTCAGGACTCATGGACCCAACATGGGGGGGTTGCTGATGTGCGGGTCCCGGGCTCACCCCAACCATCCTCCAGGTGGGGTGGTTCTGATCTGGATCTGTGATGTCACAGGTCTCTGGGAGTCGACAGTTTCAGACCGACGTGGACCAAACAATGTGTCATAGTTAAATCCTGTAAATAAAACGGCTCGCCATAAGCACCTCCTCCCAGCAGCCTGATCTCAGGACTCATGGACCCAACATGGGGGGGTTGCTGATGTGCGGGTCCCGGGCTCACCCCAACCATCCTCCAGGTGGGGTGGTTCTGATCTGGATCTGTGATGTCACAGGTCTCTGGGAGTCGACAGAGTTTCAGACCGACGTGGACCAAACAATGTGTCATAGTTAAATCCTGTAAATATTTAAAGGTGTTTTTAATGAGAACAAATCAGAATAAAGAACTTGATCTGCTGATGTTTTAGTATGACACGTTGAGAATAAATTGTAAAATTCAAGCGCTTGTCATAAATAACCCCATGTTTCAAAGCATTGTACAGTTTAACTTTTCTTTTCCTTTTTTTCTCTACTTTGTCAGCTGCAGGCTTCCATATCATAATTAATTAATTAGTTAATTATTAATAAGACTATTAATGAGATTCCTGCTGTAAACCAACATTCTTTATTACAATAATAAATGTGGTATAAAAACACACCAGACCCCAGCAGAAATGTTAAATATCAGCAGGATGTGACCTTAAAGATGGAAACAGCAGAAACCAGGGACTACCTGAGACCATCTCACCTCAGTGCTGCTACCTGCATCTGTTTGTAGTCATTTATTTCAGTCATGTGTGTGCTCTCCTCTCTCTGTCCTCCATCCTCTGACATTGTAACAGACGCTATACAAATAAAATAAAATTGAATTGAAACTGAATTGAATCACGTTGGTGTCTGGACCATCACGTGGGTGTGATCAGAAACATTTCGGATGCTCTCCTGGTATCAGGGACATTAAGGTTATGCAGTACAAGTGAACTGAAAACTCCATTTGTTCCATTATAATCATGGGAATTTATTACATCAGCAGTCGCAGCAAAAACTGTTTAAAATACTCTCATAATTCCTTTCCTCCCCCGCTTCCAATATGGCCGCCAAACAGCACAGCAGAGTAAAAGTCAACTTCTGTCAGTCTGTCGAGTCAACGTTGTTGCTGCTGCTCACAAAGAAAAGGAGAAAACGGAAAAACATCACAAGTTTCCTCCTTCAGGCTCGGCTCAATGTGGTTGCGCTCGTTAGCGTCAGTCTCAGGAGAAAGGGGGCGGAGCCTGCGAAATGACGCAGCAGCCACGAATCAGAGCGGGGACCAGGAAGAAGAAAGAAATCTCAACATGGATGCTGAAGAACAGGCACGTTGGAATACTGAGTGAAATGTGTCTAAACTATCACTGTTTACAACAGTGGAAAAAACGCTCTGTTTCTCACAGAAAAACACTTCCTTTCTGTTCATCACCTCCTCCTCCGCTGTGGCGCCCTCTCCTGGAGGAGGAGTGTGGGGGCTTTGTTTCACGTTCAGGTCCTTCAGATGATCTCGAAGGTCTTCTTTAGCTCCATGATCAGCTGCCAGTCGGACTTCTGCATCTCATCTCTAAACCAGTTCTTCAGAGCGTCGATGGACGCCCGTGTGATCTGAAAGGTGAGAGTGGACGATGTTACCATGGTTACAGGAGAAAGACGGACCGCCACCTGCATCAAAACCAAACTGAGACCTTGTTTATGGACTTTAACTGGGCTGAAACTGAGACCACATCCATCCGTTCTAAACCAGAATCATCATTCCCTGTTCTCATGGTCAACATGCTGCTGCTGAAGGACCGCCACAGAATCAGAATCAGTTTTATTCCCAAGTACGTTTTCACATACAAGGAATTTATCTTGATGTCTGGTGCAGAACATATAAACATATAAGATATAAAAAATATTAAAATATAGGAAAATATAGAAAAATATAGAACAAGTACTAAAATGGAATAAATGCACAATAGAATGACATTGAAATATTATAAAGTGAAGGTACAGGCGTGGACAGTATGGGAAATGTGGTTATTGTTTGTAATGGCCTTTAGTCCACAGGTGTGCGTTAATGTAACGCAGAGGGATGTATACTTTACGTTAATATAACGTGTATGTGTGTGTGTTGGGGAGGGGGTCAGTCAGAGTCAGTGGGGGTCCTGGGCCTTGTTAATGAGGCCCACTGCAGTCGGGAAGAAACTGTTCCTGTGGCGTGAGGTTTTGGTCCTGATGGACCGCAGCCTCCTGCCAGAAGGAGAGTCTGGAACAGTTTGTGACCAGGATGGGAGGAGTCGGCCACAATCTTCCCTGCACGCTTCATGGTCCTAGAGGCGTGCAGTGTCCTGCAGGGATGGCAGGTTGCAGCCGATCACCTTCTCTGCACAGTGAATGATACGCTGCAGCCTGCTCTTGTCCTTGGCAGTGGCAGCAGCGTACCAGATGGTGATGGAGGAGGTGAGGATGGACTCAATGATGGAGCTGTAGAACTGCACCATCATTGTCTTTGGCAGGTTGAATTTCTTCAGCTGCCGCAGGAAGTACATCCTCTGCTGGGCTTTTTTGTTGAGGGAGCTGATGTTCAGCTCCCACTTGAGGTCCTGGGTGATGATGGTCCCCAGGAAGCGGGAGGACTCCACTGTGACAACAGGGGTGTTGCACAGGATGATGGGTGCAGGTGGGGCTGCGTTCCTCCTGTAGTCCACAATCATCTCCACTGTCTTTAGAGCATTGAGCTCCAGGTTGTTCCGGCTGCACCAGGTCATCAGGTGGTCAGTCTCCCGTCTGTAGGTGGACTCATCCCCACCAGAGATGAGTCCGATGAGGGTGGTGTCATCCGCAAACTTCAGGAGCTTGACGGACTGGTGACTGGAGGTGCAGCTGTTTGTGTACAGGGAGAAGAGTAGAGGGGAAAGAACACAGCCTTGAGGGGATCCGGTGCTGATGGTCCGGAAGTCAGAGACATGTTTCCCCAGCTTCACGTGCTGCCTCCTGTCAGACAGGAAGTCTGTGATCCACTTGCAGGTGGAGACAGGCACGTTCAGCTGGAGAAGTTTGTCTTCCAGCAGAGCAGGGATGATTGAGTTGAATGCAGAGCTGAAGTCCACAAACAGGATCCTGGCGTAGGTTCCTGGGGAGTCCAGGTGCTGGAGGATGAAGTGGATGGCCAGGTTTATTGCATCGTCTACAGACCTGTTGGCTCTGTAGGCAAACTGTAGGGGGTCCAGGAGTGGGTTTGTGACAACACAGGGGTCCGTATCTAACAGGACTGGACCAGGAGACCCTTCTGTCTGCTGGCGATCCATTAATGTTCCAACTTAAGGGTTTCCTTATCAAACAACACAACTCCAGATTATGCTTTTAAAAGCCTCTCCAGGTTTGTGTGTAACAACACCTCTCCAAACCGGCAGCAGCTTTGAAGTTGTATTTATTTAACACAAAGATCCACTACGATCAGATGATTTTAATTACATTTTTCTAAAAAAAAAAAAAAAAGAAAAAGAAAACAGAAAAGCATCTGTGTGTTTGAGAAAGGAGGTGCCAACTTTTTCAAGACTGTAAAATATGTGTAAAGACCAGTAAAATGCTCTTGAGCAGGGGTGTCCAGTCCTGGAGGTCCCTAGTCCAAATGAACGGGTCGTGAACAGACCTAGATGACCAGCTGATGGTGATCTAATTATTTGATTCAGGTGTGCTGAAGTACAGAAACATCTAAGACAGCCTTTCTCAACTGGGGTGTCCTCTGGCTGCTTCAGGGGTGTCGTCATAAAAATGACCTATTCTGACATTTCATATACAGTGGTACCTCTACTTACGAACGTTTCTACATACGAAATTTTCACGTTACGAAACGCCTCAAAGGGAAAATATTGTCTCTTGTTAGGAAAGAAATTTCAGGATACTAAAGTCATAAATCCAGTAGCGCTGCTACTCTCAGCTCCCAGAGTTTACTGAACGTAAACATAGCTGTCGGCTCTGTATCTCAGTTTGAAAGCGGTGCGTCCAAGCTGCTCTGCCATTGGCTATCGCTTAGCATCTTCCTGGCATCCCATTGGCTAGGAGGGCCTCTTGTCTGTATGAGCGTAACCCAGCAACCAGGTAAACAAACAATTTTTACCTTGGCCAAGGAGGTTATGTTTTTGCCGGCGTTTATCTGTCTGTCTGTGTACAAAATAACTCAGAAAGTTATGGATGGAATTTGATTAAATTTTCAGGAGTTGTCAGAAATGTGAAAAGGAAGAACTGATTTCATTTTGGGTGTGATCCGGAAGAAATCCTGGATTCTGGATCACTTTCAAATTTTCGATAATTGTTGCGTTTAGTGGAGGTCTGCGCTCTCTGAGTGCTTTTCTAGTTCTAACATGTATTTCTTACAGGTTTTTAAGTCATTTCATGTATTATTTATAATTTATTAAAAAAAATAATGTTTGAATTTTGGGGGGCTTGGAATGGATTAGGACATTTACATGGAAAACGTGTCTCTACTTAAGAAAGTTTCAGGTTACGAAACTACTTCCAGAACCAATTATTTCGTAAGTAGAGGTACCACTGTATAAATATATGAATGCACACATAAATACATATGAATGAATGAATGAAAGAATAAATAATTAAGATACATAATTGGACATGAAATGAATAATAAAAATATGTCTCACATGCCCATTTCCTAATGTTAACAATGTCCTGGGGTCAGCGTAAGGTCAACGTGACTGCCCAGTTAGCTTACGTCGTAATATCATTTAACCGCTGGAATTTTATTTCACAGATAGCAAAGAGAACTTTTTAGCAGCATCATGGATGGTTTTCTAAAAAGAAAAGCCCCACAGGAACGGAACATCACAGAGGAGCCGACTTCTTCATCAAGCCTTCATCCACCAGCTCTGAATCTGCTCCATAGGTACCAAAGCTAGCTGCTAGCGATAAGGCTAAAAAGAGGCAATACAAGGATGATGGATGGAAGCAAGCACATTATGGATGAAAAGAAGCTTTCCTGCTGAGGCCTACTCTGGTGCAGTTATCCTGTTCAGGTTATTTAAACTAAATAAACGGGACGTATGCATTTACAGTCGGAGCGATGCAGTGTGGCTTTGGATTATATTTTACTCTGGGGTGTCGTGAGATTTTATTCACTTTTGAAAGGTGTCGTGACTGAAAAAAGCTTGAGAAAGGCTGATCTAAGACATCCAGGACAGGGGCCCTCCGGGACAACCGGGGCCCTCCGGGACAACTGGGGCCCTCCAGGACTGCAGTTGGGGCAGAGCACAGGTGTCCATCTCTTTAGTTGTTAGCAGAACACAACTGAAGACATCGACATAAGAACCTCCATCGACAACAAACATGACATTGCTCTCACCCTCCATTTATCTCACCTTCTCTGCTTCCTCACTCTCTCTTCCTTACTCTGACTCCTGCCTTCCTAAGACAACGACTCTGAAAACAACCTTTTCTGGCTTGCTCGGAGGCACAGCAGCAACGTTTACGGTCCTCGTGACTTTAAGCCCACTGAAAGGCGTCCCAGTAAGCTCCTCTCCCTTTCACGGTTGCGTCCTTACCTTACTGACGATGATATCGGTGGCCTCAAAGTGGCGCCCGTACATCTTGGGCGACTCCCCGGGGATGGGCTCGATCTTGATGCAGATCTCCTGGCCTTTCTTGGCGGTGTCAACGGACTTGTGGTTCACCTCGATGCTGGTGACCACGCCGATGTCCACGAACTGGGGCGAACGCACATGTGGACAGAAATTCAGCTGTTGTACAGAGTTTACCGGGTCACATGAGCATTTCTGGAGCGGGCCTCACCCCTTTGCTGGGCACACAGAGCGGCGTCCCCTGTTTCAAGACCCCGGCCTCCACGGTGACCCCCATCACGATGGGGTCTCTGGAGTTGAAGATGAACTGGGGGAGGACTCGCAGCTTCACGGGGAACACAGCCACATGCCTGAGATCACACAAAAACACAGCTGAACTTTCTCATTTACAGGCTGATTCTGGTGATTTTCTTTTTCCTGCAACCTCACAAATTTATCAGAAGTTTTACGTCTGAAACCTTGAATCTGCTGAGGAGATGCGAACTCTAACTGAACTGACATTCACATTAATTCATGGAGGATTTGGCCGTGTAGTAGCATGATCAGCTGTAAACAGCAGTGGTCCGGGAGCAGAGCCTTGTGGTGCACCACCGTTTGTTAAATGGAAAGCTTGAATTCTTAGAGCAGAAGAGTGGTTCTGTCATTTTAATGCTTAGCTTCCGTCTGTAAGCGATGTGGTTGATGTGAAGCTGTGAAACTGGAACTGGAATGAATATCAAACACTTTAAAAACAACCAATAATAAGGGTCAAATGTCGCTCCATTAATGAAAGAGTGTTCCTACTTGAACTCGTCCTGTTTGGCCTTTTTGTAGTCCTCCCTGTACTTGGTGAAGGCATCGAACAGGTGGTAGATGATCTCAGCCGAGAAGATCCGAACTCCCAGACTGTCGGCCATCTCCTGACTCTCCCTCTCCACCTTCACGTCGAATGCCAGGATCACGGCGTACCTGCAGATACGACAGCACCCGTCACCTTCAGAGACTCTGGAAAACGTTCTTGAGGTGTTTCAACAGGGTTACGGACCAGTTCTTGTCTGCAGTTCTGCTAGTTTTACTCAAATTATTTTCTGCTTAGTTAATCAGAAGAAGTGCAGTGAATAAATGTCAGTTTGTCCGTATTGAGAACATTTGGCCAGCAGAGGGCGGTGACGTACTGGGGGTCGTGCTCCAACATGGTGGACGCCTTCATCACGTCCTTCTTATGAACTGGACCGATGTTGATACCGGCATACTGCAGAAACAAAAACAGAACGTCAGGCCCTTCCTGTACCCTGGTTCTATGCTCCCCAACAAGAACCATTTAGGAGGTTCCTTCTCGGAACTGACAAAGCTTTTAAAAGTGAGTTAATGTCACTACAAAGTCCATCTGAACAGCTGGTATCAAAACAAAGGGAATACATGTGCGTCTGCAGATTATCTCCAAATCCTGAAGGTTTTGAGGCTTGCTCTTGGAAACTCTCAGCTTCAGCTCTCTCCATAGATGTTTCATAGGATTAAGGTCAGGAGACTGGCTAGGCCATTCCATGACCTTGATGTGCTTCTTATGGAGCCACTCCTTTGTTTCCTTGGCTGTATGTTTTGGGTCGTTGTCATGCTGGAAGACCCGTCCACCACCCATTTACAATGTCCTTGTGGAGGCAAGGAGGTAGTTCCGAATAATTGCAACTTGATGGATTTGGATGATGGACACTTCTATAGATTATTCACAACCAAGAGAATCCACGTCACTACAGGCATGGTTCAATGAGAAGGAAGGAAGCGTTTTATGTCCCTGCTCTGTTAACCAAGATGGCCGTCCGACCTTCAAGCGTCTGGTCCTACTGCCAACAGAAACAACATGACACCAACTGATTCTTGTCTGAGACTTGGAACTAGGGATGCACATTTTGGATTTTTTTTATGACTGTAACCGACGCCCTTTAACGATTAATAACCGTTAACCGATAAGTCCGGGAGGGTTGGCTGCCACGATGTTGCACGCGTTTTCGTGGACGCATGCGGACACTTCCCCGTGTATACTCTCGTGGCAATGTGTCGCCGTCAGCTTGATGCAGAGATGCCGCCGTCACTTTTGATCTATACTAGCGCAATCTCCGCTATGTTACGCCACAACGCAAGAGCGACAATCAGGAACTAGCTAAACTTACTAAACGTATCTCTTGTGTTTTTCCACTTCCTCACCATCTCGGTCGTATCCAGACCACATTCATCGCAATCTCCCTCCATGAATTACTAGAATATGTGCTGTCTTTGTAGTGTGGAGAACCAGAATCGTACAGATGTGGGTACTTCCTCATTTTTTCGATGACGCGCTCTTTTCTCGGATGTAGAATTGACCAATCAGAGGCCTGTTGCACCTGTCGACACGCCCCCATGAGTTGATTGAATTACGTAGCTTAAAAACAAAATTGGCTGTTAGTATTAATCGGTTAGGGTTACTGTTATTGGTTAACGGTTAAACGGTTAACCGTGTGCATCCCTACTTGGAATCACATGTGTCTAGTGCAGTTTTCCACTGGAATCTGATTTCTGATGGTGAAATGCCAAAGTTCAGGCTGAATTCAGAGGTGGGCTGCAGAAAGTGAAGATTTGTTGTTTTTGTCCACTACATCGATTTTTCCAACTTTTCCAAGATTTAAAAAGAAAAAGAACAATAGGGTTGTAAACAGAAGGACAGGCACGCACAGGGACTTTGGACGTCCGCAGGAACTCCAGCAGCGCCTCCAGTGATCCCAGCGTGGATGCCTGGACGTAGACCCCCTTCTCCTCCAGTTTGATGGAGCTCAGCGTCTGTTTGAGCTCCCGCACCAAGTCGTCCTGAAAACCAGACAGAGTCAGCCCGCTGGGGTGTGAAACCGGTTCGGATTCAAGCGGGTGAGGGCAGACGACAACGTACCCTCAGGACGGGGACCTCGTCGTCCCTGTGAGCCACTAGCAGGGGGAGCCCCGCCAGGGCCTTCTCCAGATCTTTACCCAGAATCTTCACTCCCTGAGACGTCGACACCTCCTTGTGCTTCTCGTACTGGTTCTGGACCGAAAGAAAAAAAAAAAGATCAACAGATGAGGAAGGAAATGCGATTGTGTCATAAACTAAGTGAAAGTACAGTTTTCTACAGCACATCTTGGTGGAACTGTTATATCTCCAGCCACTCAGTCGGTCTCAGTACCTAAAAGTCTAGACTCTAAAGATGACAACCCAACTTTTTCAGATGTATTCAAAGGGAGAAACACCTTATATTCACGTCAATTAGATTTTTTTCTTGTATGTGTTTCCTCTGAGTCCATAAAAAAAAAAAACAATCTGTCCTTTTATTGGTTTGAGGATGATGCGCAAATATACTTTCATTAGAGATCTAAAGGTGCACCTCCACTATCGGGCCTCTGGGCCTGTTTTATGGGCCCAAAGTATTGATCAGCGTCTCCAATACCAGGAACACCCTCACAGCAAAAGCTTCTGAAGCTCCTGTGGGCTGAAACACAGACCAGCTGTGGGTTACGTACTAAAGCCTGCTGGCTGGAGCTGGAGGTGGAGGTGGTGTAGGCAGGAGATGATGGCCAGCCACTCACGTCCGTCCATCCAGCCACTCACATCCAGTCAATAGTGTCCATCCACTCACGTCCAACCAGTAATGTCCATCCACTCACATCCAACCAATAGTGTCCATCCACTCACGTCCAACCAGTAATGTCCATCCACTCACATCCAACCAATAATGTCCATCCACTCACGTCCCACCAATAACGTCCATCCACTCAAGTCCCACAATAACGTCCATCCACTCACGTCCCACCAATAACGTCCATCCACTCACGTCCCACCAATAACGTCCATCCACTCACGTACCACCAATAACGTCCATCCACTCACATCCCACGAATAACGTCCATCCACTCACGTCTCACGAATAATGCCCATCCACTCACGTCCCACCAATAATGTCCATCCACTCACGTCCCACCAATAACATCCATCCACTCACGTCCCATCAATAACGTCCATTCACTCACATCCCAGGAATAACGTCCATCCACTCACGTCCCACGAATAATGTCCATCCACTCGCGTCCCACCAATAACGTCCATCCACTCACGTCCAACCAATGTCCATTCACTCACGCCCAACCAATAATGTACATCCACCCATGTCGCACTAATAATGTCCATCCACTCACGTCCCACCAATAACGTCCATCCACTCACGTCCCACCAATAACGTCCATCCACTCACGTCCACGAATAATGTACATCCACTCACGTCCCACCAATAACGTCCATCCACTCACGTCCCACCAATGTCCATTCACTCACGCCCAACCAATAACGTCCATCCACTCACGTCCCACCAATAATGTACATCCACTCACGTCCCACTAATAACGTCCATCCACTCACGTCCCACCAATAATGTCCATCCACTCATGCCCAACCAATATTGTCCACCCAGCCACTCATGTCCAGTCAATAACGTCCAGCCCCTAATGTCCAACAAATGTCCATCCACTCACATCCGTCCAGCCACTCACGTCCAACCAATAATGTCCATCCAGCCACTCACGTCCCACCAATGTCCATTCACTCACGCCCAACCAATAATGTACATCCACTCACGTCCCACTAATAACGTCCATCCACTCACGTCCCACCAATAATGTACATCCACTCACGTCCCACTGATAACGTCCATCCACTCACGTCCCACCAATAACGTCCATCCACTCACTTCCCACCAATAATGTCCATCCACTCACGCCCAACCAATATTGTCCACCCAGCCACTCATGTCCAGTCAATAACGTCCAGCCACTCATGTCCAACCAATGTCCATCCTCTCACATCCGTCCAGCCACTCACGTCCAACCAATAATGTCCATCCAGCCACTCACGTCCAACCAATAATGTCCATCCACTCACGTCCCATCAATATTGTCCATCCACTCACATCCCACCAATAATGTCCATCCACTCACATCCCACCAAAAATGTCCATCCACTCACGTCCCACCAAAAATGTCCATCCACTCACGACCATCCAGCCACTCACGTCCAACCAATAATGTCCACCCACTCACGTCCGTCAAGCCTCTCACGTCCAGCTAATAACGTCCGTCCTGCCAATCACATCCATACAGCCACTCACGTCGAACCAAAAATGTCCAGCCACTCATGTCCGTCCAGCCACTAACGTCCGTCCAGCCACTCATGTCCAACCAATAATGTCCATCCACTCACGTCCAACCAATAATGTACATCCACTCACGTCCCACTAATAACGTCCATCCACTCATGTCCCACCAATAATGTCCATCCACTCACGCCCAACCAATATTGTCCACTCGGCCACTCATGTCCAGTCAATAACGTCCAGCCACTCATGTCCAACCAATGTCCATCCACTTACATCCGTCCAGCCACTCACGTCCAACCAATAATGTCCATCCAGCCACTCACGTCCCACCAATAATGTCCATCCACTCACGTCCCACCAATGTCCATTCACTCACGCCCAACCAATAATGTACATCCACCCACGTCGCACTAATAATGTCCATCCACTCACGTCCCACCAATGTCCATTCACTAACGCCCAACCAATAATGTAAATCCACTCACGTCCCACTAATAACATCCATCCACTCACGTCCCACCAATAATGTACATCCACTCACGTCCCACTAATAACGTCCATCCACTCACGCCCAACCAATATTGTCCACCCAGCCACTCATGTCCAGTCATGACGTCCAGCCACTCATGTTCAACCAATGTCCATCCACTCACATCCGTCCAGCCACTCACGCCCAACCAATAATGTCCATCCAGCCACTCACGTCCAACCAATATTGTCCACCCAGCCACTCATGTCCAGTCAAAGACGTCCAGCCACTCATGTCCAACCAATGTCCATCCACTCACATCCGTCCAGCCACTCACGTACCACCAATAACGTCCATCCACTCACAT
This sequence comes from Hirundichthys speculiger, assembly GCA_018398805.1. NCBI lineage: Eukaryota > Metazoa > Chordata > Actinopteri > Beloniformes > Exocoetidae > Hirundichthys > Hirundichthys speculiger. The sequence continues at coordinate 267,116 of JAGFBZ010000366.1, read as the reverse complement.
CCCACGAATAACGTCCATCCACTCACGTCCCACGAATAACGTCCATCCACTCACGTCCCACCAATAATGTCCATCCACTCACGTCCCACCAATAACATCCATCCACTCACGTCCCATTAATAACGTCCATTCACTCACGTCCCAAGAATAATGTCCATACACTCACGTCCCACGAATAATGTCCATCCACTCACGTCCCACCAATAACGTCCATCCACTCACGTCCAACCAATGTCCATTCACTCACGCCCAACCAATAATGTACATCCACCCATGTCGCACTAATAATGTCCATCCACTCACGTCCCACCAATAGCGTCCATCCACTCACGTCCCAGGAATAACGTCCTTCCACTCACGTCCCACGAATAATGTCCATCCACTCACGTCCCACCAATAACGTCCATCCACTCACGTCCCACCAATGTCCATTCACTCACGCTCAACCAATAATGTTTATCCACTCACGTCCCACTAATAACGTCCATCCACTCACGTCCCACCAATAATGTACATCCACTCACGTCCCACTAATAACGTCCATCCACTCACGTCCCACCAATAATGTCCATCCATGTCCGTCCACCCATCCACTCACGCCCAACCAATATTGTCCACCCAGCCACTCATGTCCAGTCAATAACGTCCAGCCACTCATGTCCAACCAATGTCCATCCACTCACATCCGTCCAGCCACTCACGTCCAACCAATAATGTCCATCCAGCCACTCACGTCCCACCAATAAAGTCCATCCACTCACGTCCCACCAATGTCCATTCACTCACGCCCAACCAATAATGTACATCCACTCACGTCCCACTAATAACGTCCATCCACTCACGTCCCATCAATAATGTACATCCACTCACGTCCCACTAATAACGTCCATCCACTCATGTCCCACCAATAACGTTCATCCACTCACGTCCCACCAAAAATGTCCATCCACTCACGACCATCCAGCCACTCACGTCCAACCAATAATGTCCACCCACTCACGTCCGTCAAGCCACTCACGTCCAGCTAATAACGTCCGTCCAGCCAATCACATCCATACAGCCACTCACGTCGAACCCAAAATGTCCAGCCACTCATGTCCGTCCAGCCACTAACGTCCGTCCAGCCACTCATGTCCAACCAATAATGTCCATCCACTCACGTCCAACCAATAATGTACATCCACTCACGTCCCACTAATAACGTCCATCCACTCATGTCCCACCAATAATGTCCATCCACTCACGCCCAACCAATATTGTCCACCCGGCCACTCATGTCCAGTCAATAACGTCCAGCCACTCATGTCCAACCAATGTCCATCCACTCACATACGTCCAGCCACTCACGCCCAACCAATAATGTACATCCACTCACGTCCCACTAATAACGTCCATCCACTCACGTCCCACCAATAATGTACATCCACCCACGTCGCACTAATAATGTCCTTCCACTCACGTCCCACCAATGTCCATTCACTCACGCCCAACCAATAATGTACATCCACTCACGTCCCACTATTAACGTCCATCCACTCACGTCCCACCAATAATGTACATCCACTCACGTCCCACTAATAACGTCCATCCACTCATGTCCCACCAATAACGTCCATCCACTCACATCCCACCAATAATGTACATCCACTCACGTCCCACTAATATTGTCCATCCACTCATGTCCCACCAATAATGTCTATCCACTCACGCCCAACCAATATTGTCCACCCAGCCACTCATGTCCAGTCAATAACGTCCAGCCACTCACGTCCAACCAATAATGTCCATCCAGCCACTCATGTCCAACCAATGTCCATCCACTCACATCCTTCCAGCCACTCACGCCCAACCAATAATGTCCATCCAGCCACTCACGTCCAACCAATATTGTCCACCCAGCCACTCATGTCCAGTCAATAACGTCCAGCCACTCATGTCCAACCAATGTCCATCCACTCACATCCGTCCAGCCACTCACGTCCAACCAATAATGTCCATCCAGCCACTCACGTCCCACCAATAATGTCCATCCACTCACGTCCCACCAATGTCCATTCACTCACGCCCAACCAATAATGTACATCCACCCACGTCGCACTAATAATGTCCATCAACTCACGTCCCACCAATAACGTCCATCCACTCACGTCCCACCAATAATGTACATCCACTCACGTCCCACTAATAACGTCCATCCACTCATGTCCCACCAATAATGTCCATCCACTCACGCCTAGGCCTGGGACGATAACAAATTTTGCTGGACAATATATTGTCCCACAAATTATTGACGATAAACGATATTATTGTCGACATTGTCGAGACCAAAATAAGCACTTATGTAATGTTAATATATCATAATAATGCAAGTACACCCTTTCAAATGTAATAATTAAACCTTTATTTGACATTGGAGAACTTTTAAATATGCAAAACAAATAAAATTGTCTGTAGTGATGCAAGCCAGTTTGTTCTCATCCAGTCCCCAGTCTGCTAAAGCTGCCTTAAGGTTTTCTTCCAGGGTGTCAGCAGTGTGATTTTCAGGGACATATCTGGTCTCTAAACATTTGGAGTGCAGGGTCCAGTCTTCAGTGATGTAATGTATGGTCAGGCTCATGTAGGGGGTCATGTTGGAACTGGACCACATATCTGTAGTGGCGGAGTAAAATTTAATGTCCTTTAATTCATTTAATATGAGATCCTTCACTCTGTTGTAGAGCTCAGGAAATGCCGTTTGTGACACATACTTCCTGGATGGTAGTTCGTATTGCCGGTCAAAAGTTTGTAGCATGTCCCGAAATGCTGGCTTTTCAACTGTGTTAAATGGCTGCATTTCCTTGGCAATATAGCGAACTACGCTCTCCGTTAGCGCACACCATTTTGCACTGTTCCGACTGTATTTGCTTTGACGATGAAATGCTTCGGTACTGGTCGACTGTCGGGCCGATGTCTCTGCATCCCGGGGTGCAGTTTTTTTGCCCAGCTGGGTAAATTCGACCGGGTGATTAAGTTTGAGATGAGCGTATAAGTTGGTCGTGTTGCTTTTTTTTTGTTGCAACTACTTTTAAACAAAGCCGGCATACAGGCGCGTCTGCGTTAATGGCCCCACCTTGCTCATTCGGTTTGAAACCGAAAAAATCCCACACCGGAGCTGTGGCATTCGTCTTTCCAATTAGGTCTGCCATACTCCTCACGAGGCTCCTTGTTATAGTGCCTGTGTGGTGTTGTTGTAGAGCGTGTGTGTTTGCGGCTCCGCCTCCCCCCACAGATACAAAGAGTCTGAATGATTGACAGGATGGTTCACTCCGTTCATTTTTTTCCGCTAAGGAACAAACGCGCCCAGGTGCTAAGACCGATGCACAGAGTGAACCCTCTTGTCATCCAGTGTGTTTGGAGGCCGGAGACGAAGAAAACAAATATGCGTGCATATGGCCATTTATCGAGGCCGGAAAAATTATCGAGTCCATTTTCATTTATGTGCTTTTTTTTTATTTTGCCATTCCATCCACTCACGTAACCCTATTGTCCACCCAAAGTCAACGTCCATCCGCCCACGTCCCACCAATAATGTCCATCCACTCAACCCAGCGTCCAGTCCATCCACTCACGTCCACCAATATGCCATCGTCCATCCACTCACGTCCCACCAACTCATCCCCACAATAAGTCCATCCACTCAACGTCCCACCATGTCATCCACTCACGTCTCATCCACTCATCCACGCACACCATGTCCACTCACGTCCCACCAATACGTCATCCACCCACGTCCACAATAATGTCCATCCACTCACGTCCCACCAATGTCCAACACGTAATAACGTCCATCCACTCACGTCCACCAATGTCCATCCACTCACGTCCCACCACATAATGTCCACCACTCCACCAAACTCCATCCACTCCCACCAATGTCCACCAATAATGTCCATCCACTCACCAAATGTCCATCCACTCACGTCCCCAATAATGCCAACGTCCAGCCACTCATGTTCAACCAATGTCCATCCACTCACATCCACTCCGCCAACCCACTATTCCCAATAGCCACTCATGTGTCCAATAACGTTCCAGCCACTCATGTCCACCATTTCCAGTCAATCCACATCCGTCCAGCCACTCACGTACCACCAATAACGTCCATCCACTCACATCCCACGAAAACGTCCATCCACTCACGTCCCACGAATAATGTCCATCCACTCACGTCCCACCAATAATGTCCTTCCACTCACATCCCACCAATAACATCCATCCACTCACGTCCCAGGAATAACGTCCATCCACTCACGTCCCACAAATAATGTCCATCCAATCACGTCCCACCCACCAATAACGTCCATCCACTCACGTCCCACTCAATGTCCCACACTCACCGTCCAACCATGTCACAATGTCCATCCACTCACCCCACCAATTAATGTCCATCCACTCACGTCCACCCAGCCACTCGTCCAGTCAATAACGTCCACCACTCATGTCCCACCAATAAACTCACATCCGTTCAATAATAATGTCCCCACCTCACGTCATTGTCCAAGCCAACTCCAGTCCAATCCAACACGTCCACCAATCACATCCATCCACTCACGTCAGAACCAATGTCCCCACCATGTCCGTCCGCCACACGTCCACTCATGTCCAACCAATAATGTCCTCCACCCACCAATAATGTACATCCACTCACGTCCCACTAATAACAATAATGTCCCATCCACTCATGTCCCCACCAAAAATGTCCATCCACTCACGCCCAACCAATATTGCAACCTGCCACTCATGTCCATCAATCACGTCCAGCCACTCAGCCAACCATGTCCACCACATCCACTCCACGTCCCCACCAATAACAACGTCCCCAACCATTCACTCACGTCCCAACCAATAACGTACATCCACCCACGTCCACTAATAATTGTCCATCCACTCACGTCCCACCAATGTCCATTCACTCACGCCAACCAATATGTCCCCCAATCATGTCAGTCACTGACGTCCAGCCACTCAGTCCAACCAATGTCCATCCACTCACATCCGTCCAGCCACTCACGTCCAACCATAATGTCCAATCACGTCCACCAATAATGCCATCCACTCACGTCCCATCAATAAGTCCATCCACTCACGTCCCCCATAATGTCCATCACTCAAGTCCCACCAAAAATGTCCATCCACTCCATCCAGCCCTCACGTCCAAACCAATAATGTCCACCCACTCACGTCCGTCAAGCCACTCACGTCCAGCTAATAACGTCCGTCCAGCCAATCACATCCATACAGCCACTCACGTCGAAACCAAAAAATGTCCAGCCACTCATGTCCGTCCACACTAACGTCCGTCCAGCCACTCATGTCCAACCAATAATGTCCATCCATCACGTCCAACCAATAATGTACATCCACTCACGTCCCACTAATAACGTCCATCCACTCATGTCCCACCAATAATGTCCATCCACTCAACCGCCCAACCAAATTGCCACCCAGCCTCATGTCAGTCAATAACATCCAGCCACTCATGTCAACCAATCCATCCATCCATCACGTCCAGCCACTCAGCCCAACCAATAACCCATCCAGCATCACAATGCCAAACCAATATTGTCCACCCAGCCACTCATGTCCAGTCAATAACGTCCAGCCACTCATGTCCAACCAATGTCCATCCACTCACATCCGTCCAGCCACTCACGTACCCACGTCATCCAGTCCACGAATAACGTCCATCCACTCACGTCCCAAGAATAATGTCCATCCACTCACGTCCCACCAATAATGTCCATCCACTCATGTCCCACCAATAACATCCATCCACTCACGTCTCACCAATAACGTCCATCCACTCACGCCCAACCAATAATGACATCCACCCATGTCGCACTATAATGTCCATCCACTCACGTCCACCAATAATGTCCATTCCACTCACGTCCCGAATAACGTCAATCCACTCACTCCCACGAATAATGTCCATCAATCACGTCCCCAAAAATCCAGCCACTCACGTCCACCAATGTCCCACTCACCATAACCAATAATGACATCCACTCACGTCCCAATAATAACGTCCATCCACTCACGTCCCACCAATGTACCATCCACTCACGCCCACTAAAAATGTCCATCCACTCATGTCCACCAATAACGTCCATCCACTCCACATGTTCCACCAATAATGTCCATCCACTCACGCCCCAACCATATTGTCCACCCAGCCACTCATGTTCAGTCAATAACGTCCAGCCACTCATGTCCAACCAATGTCCATCCTCTCACATCCGCCACCACCACTCACGTCCACTAAAACGTCCATCCACTCACGCCACCAATATGTACATCCACCCACGTACTAAATGTCCAATCCACTCCAAGTCACCACCAATGTCCATCCACTCACATCGTCCAGCCACTCACGTCCCACCAATAATGTCCACCTACTCACGTCCCCACCAATGTCCATTCACTCACGCCCAACCAATAATGACATCCACCCACGTCGCACTAATAATGTCCATCACTCACGTTCCCACCAATGTCCATCCACTCACATCCGCCAGCCACTCAGTCCAACCAATAATGTACATCCACTCACGTCCCACTAATAACGTCCATCCACTCACGTCCACCAATAATGTACATCCACTCACGTCCACTAATAACGTCCATCCACTCATGTCCACCAATAACGTCATCCACTCACTTCCCACCAATAATGTCCATCCACTCACGCCCAAACCAATATTGTCCACCCAGCCACTCATGTTCAGTCATAACGTCCAGCCACTCATGTCCAACCAATGTCCATCCACTCACATCCGTCCAGACATCACGTCCCCCAATAATGTCCATCTACTCACGTCCCACCAATGTCCATTCACTCACGCCCAACCAATAATGTACATCCACCCACGTCGCTAATAATGTCCATCCACTCCGTCCCACCAATGTCATCCACTCACACGTCCAGCCACTCACGTCCAACCAATAATGTACTCACTCACGTCCCACTAATAACGTCCATCCATCACGTCCCACCAAATGTACATCCACTCACGTCCCACTAATAAACGTCCATCCACTCATGTCCCACCAATAACGTCCATCCACTCACTTCCCACCAATAATGCCATCCACTCACGCCCAACCAATATTGTCCACCCAGCCACTCATGTTCCAGTCAATAACGTCCAGCCACTCATGTCCAACCAAGTCCATCCTCTCATATCCGTCTCACGCCATCACGTCCCCCAGTCCCACCACTCAGTCCCCAAATAATGTCCATCCACTCACGTCCCACCAATAATGTCCATCCCCTCACGTCCCACCAATAACGTCCATCCACTCAATCCACCAATAATGTCCATCCACTCACGCCCAAACAATATTGTCCACCCAGCCACTCATGTGTCAGTCAATGTCCAGCCATCCTCACATCCGTCCAGCGACTCAGTCCAACCAATAATGTCCATACAGCCACTCACGTCCAACCAATAATGTCCATCCACTCACGTCCCATCAATATCCAGTCCCACCAATAATGTCCATCCACTCACGTCCCACCAATAATGTCCATCCACTCACGTCCCACCAAAAATGTCCATCCACTCACGTCCTATAAAAAATGTACATCCACCCAACGTTAATAATGTCCATCAACTCACGTCCCACCAATGTCCATTCACTCAACGCCCAACCATTCACTACACGTCCATCACCAACCAATAATCCGTACATCCACTCACGTCACTAATCCAACGTCCATCCACTCACGTCCAACCCCAATAATGTACATCCACTCACGTCCCACTAATAACGTCCATCCACTCACGTCCCACCAATAATGTCCATCCACTCACGTCTGTCAAGCCACTCACGTCCAGCTAATAACGTCCGTCCAGCCAATCACATCCCACGTACAGCCACTCAAAAACGTCGAACCAGCCACTCATGTCCGTCCAGCCACTAACGTCCGTCCAGCCACTCATGTCCAACCAATAATGTCCATCCACTCACGTCCCAACCAATAATGTACATCCACTCACGTCCCACTAATAACGTCCATCCACTCATGTCCCACCAATAATGTCCATCCACTCACGCCCAACAATATTGTCCACTCGGCCTAATGTCCAGTCAATAACATCCAGCCACTCATGTCCAACCAATGTCCATCCACTCACATCCGTCCAGACACTCACGTCCCACCAATAATGTCCATCTACTCACGTCCCACCAATGTCCATTCACTCACGCCCAACCAATAATGTACATCCACCCACGTCGCACTAATAATGTCCATCCACTCACGTCCCACCAATGTCCATCCACCACATCCGTCCAGCCACTCAACGTCCACTCACGTCCACCCAACGTCCATAACGTCCATCCACTCACGTCCCACCAATAATGTACATCCACCACTAATAACGTCCATCCACTCATGTCCCACCAATAACGTCCATCCACTCACTTCCCACCAATAATGTCCATCCACTCACGCCCAACCAATATTGTCCACCCAGCCACTCATGTTCAGTCAATAACGTCCAGCCACTCATGTCCAACCAATGTCCATCCTCTCATATCCGTCCAGCCACTCACGTCCAACCAATAATGTCCATCCAGCCACTCACGTCCAACCAATAATGTCCATCCACTCACGTCCCATCAATAATGTCCATCCACTCACGTCCCACCAATAATGTCCATCCACTCACGTCCCACCAATAATGTACATCCACTCACGTCCCACTAATAACGTCCATCCACTTACGTCCCACCAATAACGTCCATCCACTCACTTCCCACCAATAATGTCCATCCACTCACGCCCAAACAATATTGTCCACCCAGCCACTCATGTCCAGTCAATAACGTCCAGCCACTCATGTCCAACCAATGTCCATCCTCTCACATCCGTCCAGCGACTCACGTCCAACCAATAATGTCCATACAGCCACTCACGTCCAACCAATAATGTCCATCCACTCACGTCCCACCAATAATGTCCATCACTCACGTCCCACCAATAATGTCCATCCACTCACGTCCCACCAATAATGTCCATCCACTCACGTCCCACCAAAAATGTCCATCCACTCACGTCCTATCAAAAATGTACATCCACCCACGTCGCACTAATAATGTCCATCAACTCACGTCCCACCAATGTCCATTCACTCACGCCCAACCAATAATGTACATCCACTCACGTCCCACTAATAACGTCCATCCACTCACGTCCCACCAATGTCCATTCACTCACGCCCAACCAATAATGTACATCCACTCACGTCCCACTAATAACGTCCATCCACTCACGTCCCACCAATAATGTACATCCACTCACGTCCCACTAATAACGTCCATCCACTCACGTCCCACCAATAATGTCCATCCACTCACGTCCCACCAATAATGTCCATCCACTCATGTCCAACCAATATTGTCCACCCAGCCACTCATGTCCAGTCAATAACGTCCAGCCACTCATGTCCAACCAATGTCCATCCACTCACATCTGTCCAGCCACTCACGTCCAACCAATAATGTCCACCCACTCACGTCTGTCAAGCCACTCACGTCCAGCTAATAACGTCCGTCCAGCCAATCACATCCATACAGCCACTCACGTCGAACCAAAAATGTCCAGCCACTCATGTCCGTCCAGCCACTAACGTCCGTCCAGCCACTCATGTCCAACCAATAATGTCCATCCACTCACGTCCAACCAATAATGTACATCCACTCACGTCCCACTAATAACGTCCATCCACTCATGTCCCACCAATAATGTCCATCCACTCACGCCCAAACAATATTGTCCACTCGGCCACTCATGTCCAGTCAATAACATCCAGCCACTCATGTCCAACCAATGTCCATCCACTCACATCCGTCCAGACACTCACGTCCCACCAATAATGTCCATCTACTCACGTCCCACCAATGTCCATTCACTCACGCCCAACCAATAATGTACATCCACCCACGTCGCACTAATAATGTCCATCCACTCACGTCCCACCAATGTCAATTCACTCACGCCCAACCAATATTGTCCACCCAGCCACTCATGTCCAGTCAATAACGTCCAGCCACTCATGTCCAACCAATGTCCATCCACTCACATCCGTCCAGCCACTCACGTCCAACCAATAATGTCCATCCAGCCACTCCCACGTCCCACCAATAATGTCCATCCACTCACGTCCCACCAATAATGTCATCCATCACGTCCCACCAATAATCCATTCACTCAAGTCCCACCAAAAATGTCCATCCACTCACGTCCCACCAAAAATGTCCATCCACTCACGACCATCCAGCCACTCATGTCCAACCAATGTCCATCCTCTCACATCCGTCCATCCACTCACGTCCCACCAATAACGTCCATCCACTCACGCCCAACCAATAATGTACATCCACCCATGTCGCACTAATAATGTCCATCCACTCATGTCCCACCAATAATGTCCATCCACTCACGTCCCAGGAATAACGTCAATCCACTCACGTCCCACGAATAATGTCCATCCAATCACGTCCCACCAATAACGTCCATCCACTCACGTCCCACCAATGTCCATTCACTCACGCCCAACCAATAATGTACCATCCCACGTCACATCCACTCACGTCCCACCAATAATGTACATCCATCACGTCCCCAAGTAACGTCCACTCATGTCCCACAACGTCCATCCACTCACTTCCCACCAATAATGTCCATCCACTCACGCCCAACCAATATTGTCCACCCAGCCACTCATGTCCAGTCAATAACGTCCAGCCACTCATGTCCAACCAATGTCCATCCTCTCATATCCGTCCAGCCACTCACGTCCAACCAATAATGTCCATCCAGCCACTCACGTCCAACCAATAATGTCCACACTCACGTCCCATCATCCACAATGTCCATCCACTCACGTCCCACCATAATGTCCATCCACTCACGTCCCACCAATAACGTCCATCCACTCACTTCCCACCAGTCCCACATCAATATGTCCATCCACTCACGCCCAACCAATATTGTCCACCCAGCCACTCATTCCAGTCAATAACGTCCCATGTCCAACCATGTCCATCCATATCCGTCCAGCCACTCACGTCCAACCAATAATGTCCATCAACCCATCAGTCCACCATGTCCATCCACTCACGTCCCATCAATAATGTCCATCCACTCACGTCCCACCAATAATGTCCATCCACTCACGTCCCACCAATAACGTCCATCCACTCACGTCCCACCAATAATGTACATCCACTCACGTCCCACTAATAACGTCCATCCACTCACGTCCCACCAATAACGTCCATCCACTCACTTCCCACCAATAATGTCCATCCACTCACGCCCAAACAATATTGTCCACCCAGCCACTCATGTCCAGTCAATAACGTCCAGCCACTCATGTCCAACCAATGTCCATCCTCTCACATCCGTCCAGCGACTCACGTCCAACCAATAATGTCCATACAGCCACTCACGTCCAACCAATAATGTCCATCCACTCACGTCCCATCAATAATGTCCATGCACTCACGTCCCACCAATAATGTCCATCCACTCACGTCCCACCAATAATGTCCATCCACTCACGTCCCACCAAAAATGTCCATCCACTCACGTCCTATCAAAAATGTACATCCACCCACGTCGCACTAATAATGTCCATCAACTCACGCCCAACCAATAATGTACATCCACTCACGTCCCACTAATAACGTCCATCCACTCACGTCCCACCAATGTCCATTCACTCACGCCCAACCAATAATGTACATCCACTCACGTCCCACTAATAACGTCCAACCACTCACGTCCCACCAATAATGTACATCCACTCACGTCCCACTAATAACGTCCATCCACTCACGTCCCACCAATAATGTCCATCCACTCACGTCCCAACCAATATTGTCCACCCAGCCACTCATGTCCAGTCAATAACGTCCAGCCACTCATGTCCAACCAATGTCCATCCACTCACATCCGTCCAGCCACTCACGTCCAACTAATAATGTCCACCCACTCACGTCTGTCAAGCCACTCACGTCCAGCTAATAACGTCCGTCCAGCCAATCACATCCATACAGCCACTCACGTCGAACCAAAAATGTCCAGCCACTCATGTCCGTCCAGCCACTAACGTCCGTCCAGCCACTCATGTCCAACCAATAATGTCCATCCACTCACGTCCAACCAATAATGTACATCCACTCACGTCCCACTAATAACGTCCATCCACTCATGTCCCACCAATAATGTCCATCCACTCACGCCCAAACAATATTGTCCACTCGGCCACTCATGTCCAGTCAATAACATCCAGCCACTCATGTCCAACCAATGTCCATCCACTCACATCCGTCCAGCCACTCACGTCCCACCAATAATGTCCATCTACTCACGTCCCACCAATGTCCATTCACTCACGCCCAACCAATAATGTACATCCACCCACGTCGCACTAATAATGTCCATCCACTCACGTCCCACCAATGTCAATTCACTCACGCCCAACCAATATTGTCCACCCAGCCACTCATGTCCAGTCAATAACGTCCAGCCACTCATGTCCAACCAATGTCCATCCACTCACATCCGTCCAGCCACTCACGTCCAACCAATAATGTCCATCCAGCCACTCACGTCCCACCAATAATGTCCATCCACTCACGTCCCATCAATAATGTCCATCCACTCACGTCCCACCAATAATGTCCATTCACTCAAGTCCCACCAAAAATGTCCATCCACTCACGTCCCACCAAAAATGTCCATCCACTCACGACCATCCAGCCACTCATGTCCAACCAATGTCCATCCTCTCACATCCGTCCAGCGACTCACGTCCAACCAATAATGTCCATACACCAATAATGTCCACCATAATCCACGTCCACCTCATGTCCACTCACGTCCACCAATAATGTCCATCCACTCAACCCCCCAAAAATGTACATCCACCCACGTCGCACTAATAATGTCCATCAACTCACGTCCCCCACCAATGTCCATTCACTCACGCCCAACCAATAATGTACATCCACTCACGTCCCCACTAATAAGTCCATCCACTCACGTCCCACCAATGTCCATTCACTCACGCCCAACCAATAATGTACATCCACTCACGTCCCACTAATAACGTCCATCCACTCACGTCCCACCAATAATGTACATCCACTCACGTCCCATCAATAATGTCCATTCACTCACGTCCCACCAATAATGTCCATCCACTCACGTCCCACCAATAATGTCCATCCACTCACGTCCCACCAAAAATGTACATCCACCCACGTCGCACTAATAATGTCCATCAACTCACGTCCCACCAATGTCCATTCACTCACGCCCAACCAATAATGTACATCCACTCACGTCCCACTAATAACGTCCATCCACTCACGTCCCACCAATGTCCATTCACTCACGCCCAACCAATAATGTACATCCACTCACGTCCCACTAATAACGTCCATCCACTCACGTCCCACCAATAATGTACATCCACTCACGTCCCACTAATAACGTCCATCCACTCACGTCCCACCAATAATGTCCATCCACTCACGTCCCACCAATAATGTCCATCCACTCACGCCCAACCAATATTGTCCACCCAGCCACTCATGTCCAGTCAATAACGTCCAGCCACTCATGTCTAACCAATGTCCATCCACTCACATCCGTCCAGCCACTCACGTCCAACCAATAATGTCCACCCACTCACGTCTGTCAAGCCACTCACGTCCAGCTAATAACGTCCGTCCAGCCAATCACATCCATACAGCCACTCACGTCGAACCAAAAATGTCCAGCCACTCATGTCCGTCCAGCCACTAACGTCCGTCCGGCCACTCATGTCCAACCAATAATGTCCATCCACTCACGTCCAACCAATAATGTACATCCACTCACGTCCCACTAATAACGTCCATCCACTCATGTCCCACCAATAATGTCCATCCACTCACGCCCAACCAATATTGTCCACCCAGCCACTCATGTCCAGTCAATAACGTCCAGCCACTCATGTCCAACCAATGTCCATCCACTCACATCCGTCCAGCCACTCACGTCCAACCAATAATGTCCACCCACTCACGTCTGTCAAGCCACTCACGTCCAGCTAATAACGTCCGTCCAGCCAATCACATCCATACAGCCACTCACGTCGAACCAAAAATGTCCAGCCACTCATGTCCGTCCAGCCACTAACGTCCGTCCAGCCACTCATGTCCAACCAATAATGTCCATCCACTCACGTCCAACCAATAATGTACATCCACTCACGTCCCACTAATAACGTCCATCCACTCATGTCCCACCAATAATGTCCATCCACTCACGCCCAACCAATATTGTCCACTCGGCCACTCATGTCCAGTCAATAACATCCAGCCACTCATGTCCAACCAATGTCCATCCACTCACATCCGTCCAGCCACTCACGTCCCACCAATAATGTCCATCCACTCACGTCCCACCAATGTCAATTCACTCACGCCCAACCAATATTGTCCACCCAGCCACTCATGTCCAGTCAATAACGTCCAGCCACTCATGTCCAACCAATGTCCATCCACTCACATCCGTCCATCCACTCACGTCCTATCAATAATGTCCATCCACTCACGTCCCACCAATAATGTCCATTCACTCAAGTCCCACCAAAAATGTCCATCCACTCACGTCCCACCAAAAATGTCCATCCACTCACGACCATCCAGCCACTCACGTCCAACCAATAATGTCCACCCACTCACGTCCTGTCAAGCCACTCACGTCCAGCTAATAATGTCCGTCCAGCCAATCACATCCATACAGCCACTCACGTCGAACCAAAAATGTCCAGCCACTCATGTCCGTCCAGCCACTAACGTCCATCCAGCCACTCATGTCCAACTAATAATGTCCAACCAGCCACTCACGTCCAACCAATAATGTCCGTCCAGCCACTCACTTCCAACCAGTAATGTCCGTCCAGCCACTCACATCCAACCATTGATTTTCATCCAGCCACTCACATCTGTCCAGCCACTAACGTCCATCCAGCCACTCATGTCCAACCAATAATGTCCAACCAGCCACTCACGTCCAACCAATAATGTCCGTCCAGCCACTCACTTCCAACCAATAATGTCCGTCCAGCCACTCACGTCCAACCAATAATGTCCAACCAGCCACTCATGTCCAACCAATAATGTCCGTCCAGCCACTCACTTCCAACCAATTATGTCCGTCCAGCCACTCATGTCCCACCAATAATGTCCATCCACTCACGCCCAACCAATATTGTCTACCCAGCCACTCATGTCCAGTCAATAACGTCCAGCCACTCACGTCCAACCAATAATGTCCATCCAGCCACTCAAGTTCAACCAATAATGTCCATCCACTCACGTCCCACCAATAATGTCCATCCACTCACGTCCAACCAATAATGTCCACCCACTCACGTTCGTCAAGCCACTCACATCCAGCAAATAACGTCCGTCCAGCCAATCACATCCATACAGCCACTCACGTCGAACCAAAAATGTCCAGCCACTCACGTCCAACCAATAATGTCCGTCCAGCCACTCACTTCCAACCAGTAATGTCCGTCCAGCCACTCACATCCAACCACTCACATCTGTCCAGCCACTAACGTCAATCCAGCCACTCACGTCCAACCAATAATGTCCAACCAGCCACTCACGTCCAACCATTAATGTCCGTCCAGCCACTCACTTCCAACCAATTATGTCCGTCCAGCCACTCACGTCCAACCAGCCACTCACGTCCAATCACTAATGTCCGTCCAGCCACTCACGTCCAACCAGCCACTCACATCCAACCAATAATGTCCAACCAGCCACTCACATCCAACCAATAATGTCCAACCAGCCACTCACTTCCAACCAATAATGTCCATCCAGCCACTCACATCTGTCCAGCCACTCACATCCAACCAATAATGTCCGTCCAGCCTAGGGCTTCACAATTTATCGAAATCACATCGAAATCGCGATTTCACATTTTGAACGATGTGAAAAAATGAAAATCGGAAATTGCGATTTCTCCTTTACTTGCGCATTTACAGTAGAACTGGCCTGTGTGGGCCTACGTACTCTCGTACCCCCACTTCCCACTTCCTGCTGCGCAAAGACAAAAAGTGAAAGAAAGAAGGCAGAAATGGCGGCGTCCAGTGCGTCAGGGGGGAACGAGGATTTAGTGCCTAAAAAAGGCAAAACAAAGGCCGTCGTCTGGAAATGGTTCGGCTTTGCCGTTTCGGATCATGACCAAACCACTCCGCGATGTAAAAAAAACTGTCCACGTTAAAGACGGGAACACGAGCAACTTGTACCAGCACCTCGAGAACAACCACAAGAACAGCCCCGAATGGGACGAGTGCAAGACATTGCGCGCTGCTGCTTCTGCATCACAACCAGCGGTTTTCAAAAGGTGAAATCTTTGCACTTTGTTGTTTGTTCTGTTAAATAAGAAGAAAACAATGTTCTGCTGCTGCTTACTTAAGAAAAAAAAAGTAGTCCCAGACTATGAAAAGAGTAGAGAAATACAGTTTGTGTTTTGTTTACTTTAACCACAATTGAATACTTGAATGTTCATTAAGAAAGAAAAGTGAACTGTTCTGCTGCTGTATACTTAAGAAAAAATAGTCTGGGACTATTTTTTCTTAAGTATACAGCAGCAAAACAGTTCACTTTGAAAAGAGAGTTCATGAAAAGAGATGAGAAATAGGGATGTCCCGATCCCGATCGCAATCAGCCTTCGATCTTAAAAATTTAAGGTGGATCGGATCGGCCGATCAACATTATTATAACACGCCGATCTTTTTTTCATTATTTTTTTCCTCAAAAAGTGATCCTGATTAACACAAATTAATAAAGTAATCATATTACACAAACAACAATATTTTTTAAACTATATACATTTAATAATTTGCACTGAAATAAGGTTTCCCAGCAGCGCTGTCTTGTATCCACCTTAAAAGTTTCAAGACCGGCGGCGTCAGGCTAAACTTTAGCAAAAATGTCAGCAGTGTGGCAGCACTATAAAATTACAAAGACAGACGCTTCGACTGCGACTTGCAACGTGTGGAAGGCTGAGATATCATGATGGGTAAGTAAGAAGAGAGTTTACAACACCACCAATTTAATCAGACACTTAAAAAAGCATGCAGCACCAATCACCGCAGCCTTCTGTCAGGTGCCGTGGTGCCGACGGCTGCAGCTTCAGAGCTGCTGCCGTCGGCACCAGCTTCGGCAGCAAACGCTCTGTGAAACCGAGCATTTAACTGGCTCATTAATTACCTCGAGCCTCGTTCCCGTCATTACATGAACGACAAAGGACTCAAAGGTGCGCGAACATGTGCAGCGGGTCTTGAAAGAAGTTAAGTTAATATTTTATGTTATTTTTATTCTGATTTGATTTCATTGATTGCAAAGACTTCTGCTAGTGTTTTCATTGCCTTAAACTGCTAGCCAAGTTCACCTGCTGCTATTTAAATGGAAGTGCTATGTTCTTCGGTACTGAGACTGTTGAACAGTCACTGAAAGAAGAGTGTTTAAATAAGTTATTGTTTATTTTATGAGATGATAAAAGCTATTAATCTCAGTTTGGATGCAGGACTGTTTATTAATGTACACAGGAAATAAAATGCACAGGAAATTAAACTCTGTTTGCCCACTCAAAAAAAGTGAAATCGGATCGGAAAAAATCGGAAATCGGCCGATCATCAAAATTAAAAGATCGGAATCAGATCGGGACCCAAAAAACGTGATCGGGACATCCCTACTAGAGAAATATAGTTTGTGTTTTGTTTACTTAACCCACAATTGACTACATGAATGTTCATTAAGAAAGAAAAGTGAACTAGTGAAATTTGCACTTTATCAATCCTCGAACTACCCTATTCCTGTTGGAGGGAGGAGAATACAATAATAAAAAAAAACATTTGAAATAAGTTATTGTGTTTTTTGTAGTTTTACCCACAAAAATCGAAATCGAATCGAAATCGAGGTTTCTGAGGGAAAAAAATCTAGGTTTTTTTTTTAGGCAAAATCGTGAAGCCCTAGTCCAGCCACTCACGCCCAACCAATAATGTCCGTCCAGCCACTCACATCCCCTTCATCTCCTCTCATTCATCACCACTATCAGTGCAACAGGCAAAAACTTAGCAACCATCTGTTCCTACGGTGTTATCTCCTCATTTTAGTTTTTATCATTTAATCTTCAGCATCTTCTTTTATTTATTGGCAACTGGCGAACAGCAGAAGCGGTGCACTACCGCCACCAGGTGAAATGGAGGGGCAGTTTTCTGAATCAGTATGAGCTCTGTTGCTGTAAAGAGAAACACGATGACTGAAAGGACCAACGAGGTTAGTCTTCTCTCAGTTCAGCCTCCTCGGTCTCACCTCCACCTCCGCTAATGGAAACGCAGCTTCATCAAGGGAATCTGAGTTTTTTAGAGCGCCTCAGAGATCTGGAGAACTTCCTCTGCCTCAGACCAGCAGATGAGGATTTAAACTTTAATGTCTGATAAAAAGCTCATGAAACCATCCTGGACCTGAACCAGAGCCAGATGTTACAGGCAACTCCAGGAACCCTGAGAGCAGAGGAAACACCTCCCACCTTGACTCTGAGCTCCTTCAGAGGAGGGGGCAGCAGCAGGCCTCTGATCTGCGTGACGATCGGTCCCTCCACCCCCGGGACGATGATGGTCTCTCCCTCCCGCAGACAGCCGTTGATCAGGATGACATCGATGGTAGTTCCCATGCCAGGCAGGGCTTTCACCTGAGCACACAGAGATGACAGGTCACCTGGATGAGGAGGAGGGGGCGGAGCCCCTGCAGAGGCAGCACCTGAACGCCGACACTCACCTCCATGACCTGAGCTCGCAGCTCGTCGCAGTGCGCCAGGCGGCGCGCCAACATGCTCTGGGTGAGCTCCACCAGCAGGGCAATGAGGTTTCCCATCCCATCGCCGCTGTGGGCCGAGGTGGGAATCAGCGACACGAACGTCCGGGGGTCTTTGTTCTCGTAGAACAAGGCGGCGTTGAGACCCTGGAGGAGGAGAGAGATGTTTCACAGATCTACGAACCAAAGGAGGTGACCTGGGACAGCCGCTGATGATGCCGGGCTCACCTGCTGAGCGAACTCCACAATAATGGCCTTTGCGCGCTCGTCAAACTCATCCTTGGTGTTCTTCTTCTGCTTCTTCAGCGTGGCCACGACGTCGGTGTCCGGACTCTTCTTCCAGTCGTACAGACGGTCGATCTGGTCGCAGCGAAAACAACACGGTTAGAAACCAGGCAGGAGGAGAAGAACGGATAAAGCTCCTGGCAACGCCGCTGACCTTGTTGAGGGCAACTATGAAGGGACACTTCTTCTCTTTCAGCAGGTTGATGGACTCGAGCGTCTGAGGCTCAAGGCCGTGCATGATGTCCACCACCAAGATGGCAATGTCGCACAGAGAGCTGCCTCTGTTCCTCAGGTTACTAGGGAGACAAGACAGTTAGGTGGGTCAAACTGAAGAGGCAGAACGAAGGGCTGGACAGACGTTACCTGAAGGACTCGTGACCAGGTGTGTCGATGATCAGCATGCCGGGGATCTTGATGTTTTCTCTGTCAAACTGCACAGACAGCTCAGGTTAACAAACAGGAACTGTGAACACAAACCATGTTTGTCTGTCACAGTGAGACGCCATACGTTTTTGACCATCTTGATCTGCTCTTCGATGGTCTCCTTTGGGACATTGGTGGCGCCGATCTGCTGAGTGATTCCTCCCGCCTCACCATCCTGAACATGGGTGTGTCGGAGCTGTACGCCAACAGAGCAGATGGTGAGAACGGAGAACACACGTCTACCGATCGCCTCAACACGAGAACCGCCGGTCTCACCGACGGTGAGGGGTTTCATTATGTGAAGAACTTCTCTTCCTCTGACCTCAATCTACGGGTCGTCATGACTTTTCCAAAATACGTGCATTTTATATTTTCTGAAGTCTTAAACAGTAAAATTAAGGCTACCCTGTCCAAGATCTTGGTCTTAATAGTCAGTCAGGCTACCTTGTCCAGGACCTTGGTCTTAATAGTCAGTGAGGCTACCCTGTCCAGGATCTTGGTCTTAATAGTCAGTAAGGCTACCTTGTCCAGGACCTTGGTCTTAATCGTCAGTGAGGCTACCTTGTCCAGGATCTTGGTCTTAATAGTCAGCCAGGCTACCTTGTCCAGGATCTTGGTCTTAATAGTCAGTGAGGCTACCTTGTCCAGGATCTTGGTCTTAATAATCAGTGAGGCTACCTTGTCCAGGACCTCGGTCTTAATAGTCATTGAGGCTACCTTGTCCAGGACCTTGGTCTTAATAGTCAGTGAGGCTGCCTTGTCCAGGATCTTGGTCTTAATAGTCAGCCAGGCTACCTTGCCCAGGATCTTGGTCTTAATAGTCAGTGAGGCTACCTTGTCCAGGATCTTGGTCTTAATAGTAGGGGTGCTCTGATCAGGGTTTTTGGGGCCGATCACCGATCACTGAAATCAATATCGGCCGATCCGATACCAATCACCGATCGTATTTATTTCCCTTTGTTTCTTGCTGTCTTAGACCTTTTCGACTTAAAAATTGTGGACATGCGCCCCCTAGTGGCCCAGACATAACTGGAGTGTGCGGTGCTCCACCAACTAACCCAAACACAGCAGCGTGGAGCATCTGTTACGGATAACGCAGACATGTCTTGGATTGATGATGTTAGGCAGTGGCCTCCAGTTACAGATGAAGGTAGTTTATCGCTGTTTTTAATGATTGGTTATGGAAATAACGTGATCTATTCCCATAATCAAACACTAAAAACTGTGGAACGCTGCAACGCTGGCTATAACTAATGTCAACAAGCCATAAAGATTATGCTACTGTAACGTTAACGCTAGCAGTAAATTAGGCTATGTGTTAATGTTATATTTAATTTATTTAATCATATGCCTAAGTCATTCATTCATTCATTCATTCATTGATTTATAGGCTTGTGCTAGTGCCGAGGGCTACAGTAGCCTCATACTGCTGTTCTTTCGGCCAGAATCGTCCGGGACTCTCAGCGAGGCTATAAGTAGTACGAGACTGAATGTTAGCGAAAACTCACCCGGCTGTATTCATTTGGAACTAAGTCCTTTCTGTTGATATTTTTCACCCACGTCTTCCTAACTTCTTGGTTGTCGGTGCGCCCAGGAAATCGGTGCAAACTGTATGGCTGCAAACAAGGCAGTCTTCGTGCAGTAAAGGCTTGTGTATTTCACATACTTTCTTCTTCCATTGTTGAATTTTCACGCCATTGTTGGCACAGTTTATGACGGAACATGTATTCCCACTCGACCGACTCGACATTATAAAAATATGTATTTGTAGAAAGAGAAAAACACTGGTTAATCTGCGAGCGAGCCGGTGAAAGTGTCGCTCTGTAGCACAACCCCGCAATGGCGGACGGGGTACTTCCGGGGGGCTGGCCCGAAACGGTCTATAGACAGTGTATGCGCACGAGAATAGAGCGTTTTTGATCGGCTCTTTTGATCGGCTTTAACCTGCTGCGCCCGACGAGGACGCCAGCGTCCTCATTGTGTAATAATTTTGTCTAAAAATGACTCATACAGAACGATCACTTCATCTGTCATAGCTGTGTTTGGTATCATTGAACTCTGCAGAGTCTCCTCTTTGCAAAAATAATGCCGTTTTTCTTTCATCTCTTATATATCTTGCACAAGAGGTGCCTAAAGACATAAAACCCGAAGGCCGTGAAAGTCAGCACTTACCGGTTTTTGTCGGTAAAAGTCCCAGAAAACGCGGAGAAATGGTTTGAAATCCGGTCCCTGTTTGTTGACAGAGGCTTAGCTTGTCTATAAACAGAAAGATGCTCACTCGAGCGATTTTTGGTTGCTGAGAACAAGCCCTGAACAAGCTTGGTTCTTCATGTACGGTTGAATTCTCGTGATCATTTATTGAGATTTAGTGTCAATAAATGTTATTACTTATAACTAAAGCACTTTTTTGCGATTCAGTACCATATTAGAAGTGTAAAAACGTTTTGTTTGATTTCCGATCGTAGTTTTTCAAGCAGAGGAATCATCTTCCCGAAACAAAGATGGCTTTGTTCAAATTTCCGGTGACTCTCTTTGCAATGCATTTGATTGACAGCTACAAGGCGGACCTTAGATTCGTCATGTCCGCCTTTTAGAGCATAGATCAACCTTTCCAATGACGTATTGCATGTGTAATTTGACTCTATCTGAGCCGTTTTATGCCTGCGCGTAACGGTGCGCTCCTCCAGTTGTGCCTATGCGCATTTACGCAGAGCGCTCAGCAGTGCAAGCAGCAAGATAACTCGCGTAAAATAAGATAACTTACTTCACGGTTAAATGGCTAAAAGTAAGTCAAAAACACGTTTTAGTGTCCAGGAGGCACTGGAGAAGATTTTTGAGGACTCTTCAGACAGTGAACATTATTCCTGCCTCCTCCCTGCTTGACATTCATGCAATTGAGCCCTCATAACCTCAAAACCTTAACTGTAACATATATTTTAAAAAGTATATATGCTCCACATGTAGTCATATATATTTGTAGTCATCAAATATATTATGAATTGGTGGTTTTTACACAGTTATATATGTTATTATGTGATTTATGGTAATACCAAAAACTAGTTGTAAATTTAAAAATGGCAAATTTGTGACTATTTTAACTCAAACTGATGAAAAATACCAAAATGTAAAGGAAAAAGTACCTATTGTCTCAGAATATCATTTTGGTTACCATGTGTTCATTTGGAGTCTCCAAAGGCCTTTTTGGAGCTGCACCTAGATTTTTTAATGAAAAGACCACTGTAAAATGGTCATATGTTGTGCTATCTTCTTCAAATTTGAAACACATGTTCAGTTATAGTGTGCCTACAGCCTCATACTGTCATTTACTATTTCAGATGAATATTCAGACTATTATTCATCCTGAAAGTCATTTTTTATTTCAGACGGAACAAAATTTTTAATTTTTTACTGACTTCAGAGTTCCATTACTCTGTCTCTGTATCACCTAGAGTGTTCCTGACAGTTTTATAAGAAACTACAGAGTGTCTTCTTTATGGAACACTTTAATGCATCCATGTGGACAGAACAGTTTAGAAGTTACAATAATTTTAATTTGGGTATGTCATTTTTAGGCGTTTTGCTAAAAAAGGGGGTCAGGGTTTATCAGGTTAATGACAATTCTGACCGATCCCGATCATATGCATATCGGCCGATCCGATCAGGTCACCGATCGATCGGAGCACCCCTACTTAATAGTCAGCCAGGCTACCTTGTCCAGGATGTTGGTCTTAATAGTCAGTGAGGCTACCTTGTCCAGGATCTTGGTCTTAATAGTCAGCCAGGCTACCTTGTCCAGGATGTTGGTCTTAATAGTCAGTGAGGCTGCCTTGTCTAGGATCTTGGTCTTAATAGTCAGTGAGGCTACCTTGTCCAGGACCTTGGTCTTAATAGTCAGTGAGGCTGTCTTGTCCAGGACCTTGGTCTTAAAAGTCAGTGAGGCTACCTTGTCCAGGACCTTGGTCTTAATAGTCAGCCAGGCTACCTTGTCCAGGATCTTGGTCTTAATAGTCAGCCCAGGCTACCTTGTCCAGGACCTTGGTCTTAATAGTCAGTCAGGCTACCTTGTCCAGGACCTTGGTCTTAATAGTCAGTAAGGCTACCTTGTCCAGGACCTTGGTCTTAATAGTCAGTGAGGCTACCTTGTCCAGGACCTTGGTCTTAATAGTCAGTCAGGCTACCTTGTCCAGGACCTTGGTCTTAATAGTCAGTGAGGCTACCTTGTCCAGGATCTTGGTCTTAATAGTCAGTGAGGCTCAATGTCCAGGATCTTGGTCTTAATAGTCAGCCAGGCTACCTTGTCCAGGATCTTGGTCTTAATAGTCAGCCAGGCTACCTTGTCCAGGACCTTGGTCTTAATAGTCAGTGAGGCTACCTTGTCCAGGTCTTGGTCTAATAGTCAGGCCCTTGTCCAGGATGTTGGTCTTAATAGTCAGTGAGGCTGCCTTGTCCAGGATCTTGGTCTAATAGTCAGTGAGGCTACCTACCCTGTCCAGGACCTTGGTCTTAATAGTCAGTGAGGCTACCTTGTCCAGGACCTTGGTCTTAATAGTCAGTCAGGCTACCTTGTCCAGGAGTCAGGACCTTGTGTTAATGTCAATAGTCAGGCTACCTTGTCCAGGACTTGGTCTTGGTCTTAATAGTCAGTGAGGCTGTCCTTGTCCAGGACCTTGGTCTTAATAGGTCCAGTGAGAGTCTGTGTCTTGTCCAGGACCTTGGTCTTAATAGTCAGTCAGGCTACCTTGTCCAGGACCTTGGTCTTAATAGTCAGTCAGGCTACCTTGTCCAGGATCTTGGTCTTAATAGTCAGCCAGGCTACCTTGTCCAGGACCTTGGTCTTAATAGTCAGTCAGGCTACCTTGTCCAGGACCTTGGTCTTAATAGTCAGTCAGGCTACCTTGTCCAGGATCTTGGGCTTAATAGTCAGCCAGGCTACCTTGTCCAGGACCTTGGTCTTAATAGTCAGTGAGGCTACCTTGTCCAGGACCTTGGTCTTAATAGTCAGTCACCCTGTCCATTGGTCTTAAGTACCCTTGTCCAGGACCTTGGTGTCTTAACCTTGGTCTTAAAAAGTCAGTGAGGCTACCTTGTCCAGGACCTTGGTAACCTTAGTCTAATAGTCCAGGCTACCTTGTCCAGGACCTTGGTGTTAATAGTCAGTCAGGCTACCTTGTCCAGGATCTTGGTGTTTGAATAGTCAGTGAGGCTACCTTGTCCAGGACCTTGGTCTTAATAGTCAGTGAGGCTACCTTGTCCAGGACCTTGGTCTTAATAGTCAGTCAGGCTACCTTGTCCAGGACCTTGGTCTTAATATTCAGTGAGGCTACCCTGTCCAGGATCTTGGTCTTAATAGTCAGTGAGGCTACCCTGTCCAGGACCTTGGTCTTAATAGTCAGTGAGGCTACCTTGTCCAGGACCTTGGTCTTAATAGTCAGTGAGGCTACCTTGTCCAGGACCTTGGTCTTAATAGTCAGTGAGGCTGTCTTGTCCAGGACCTTGGTCTTAATAGTCAGTGAGGCTACCTGTCCAGGCTCCAGGTCCTTAATAGTCAGCCAGGCTACCTTGTCCAGGATCTTGGTCTTAATAGTCAGTCAGGCTACCTTGTCCAGGACTTGGTCTTTAGTCAGTCAGGCTAACCTTGTCCAGGATTGGTCTATAGTCAGTAAGGCTACCCTGTCCAGGATCTTGGTCCTAATAGTCAGCCAGGCTACCTTGTCAGGATCTTGGTCTTAATAGTCAGTCAGGCTTGGGCAGGACCTGGTCTTAATAGTCAGTGAGGCTACCTTGTCCAGGATCTTGGTCCTAATAGTCAGTCAGGCTACCTTGTCCAGGATCTTGGTCTTAATATTTAGCCAGGCTACCTTGTCCAGGACCTTGGTCTTAATAGTCAGTGAGGCTACCTTGTCCAGGACCTTGGTCTTAATAGTCAGTGAGGCTACCTTGTCCAGGATCTTGGTCTTGCCCGTGTCCACATGTCCAAGCACACACACCACTGGTGCTCTCAGACGCTCTGTGTCGATGTTCTTTAGGTTCTCAGCTCTGCGTTTCTATGGACACACACAAATCTTCAGTCAGAGATGGGTTGAGAGCAGGGAGCGCTCACTCCTGTGGCAGTTCTGAGTCTCACCTCGATTCTCCTCTTCGCTCGGTCGTACAGTCGCTCCTCCTTTGTCCTCCCATCGTCGTCCTCACTCTCGTTGCTCTCGTCTTCGCTTATCTTCGCTGGTCTCCTCTTCCCCTGACTTTCCGCCATTTCTTTCTCAACCTCGCCATCCTCTTCGCTTTCCTCCTCCTCTTCCTCTTCATCATCATCTTCATCCTCATCTTCATCCTCATCCTCCTCGTCCTCCTCGCTGCCAGCGGGCTGAGGAACAGCCATCTCCTCCTTCACTTCGATGTGGACTTTCTTCAGCTCTAACATGAACACATGAAGCAAAAGGACATTCATCTTTCTAATCAGGTTTTCATTTTTGGTTTGAAGTGATACTTGTTAGTTCTGATTCCCAGCAGCCCCCAACCAAGCCCCCCCCGGACCCCAGTCTCTGTAAGGAGGACTGAGCTGGTGTCCACGAACCTTCAGCCTTTAACCAGCTGTGAATTTAGCTACCCTGACATTCCAGCTGTGACGGTGACCGTGAGAGCTCTGGCTGTGTACCAAAAACCACTCATCACCACCTGCTCGTCACCATGGTAACAGGCCACGTAAACATGGCGGCGGCGGCGAGCTCACCTTTCTCCTCGTCGCTGGCCATGTCCTCCCAGTCGTCCACGGCCACATCCGGCTTCACCTCTGCACACAAACAACATTAAACACTTTTACCTGGAGGTTCTTCTTCACCTCCCGATCCTCTGTCTCCATACTCACCTGGCTCTGGGGCCGGTGTCTCCACCTCTGTCGCCATGGCAACAGGCTCTGGAGTCTCTGAGGTTGGTGAGGTCACCTCTGACAATTCTAAAAAGGAGAAAAGAGCATCCGTTAAGGGGTGTGGAGGTTTTATTTCTATAAGCTGCAGCAGCAGGAGGAAGAGGAGGCACCTTCAGGGCTCTGGGCGTTGGGCTTCTTCTTCCTCTTGTCTCCATAAACAGGCTTCTTCTTTGGCATCGAGTCTTTGGATGGCACTTCAACCCCTGTAAAGACAGATGTGTGAAACTGCTGCATGCCTGGCGACGTCACCGCCCACTGACATCCCCGCCCACTGATGTCCGCGCCCACTGACGTCCCCGCCCACTGACCCTGAGCTTGCAGCATCTTCAGTGTGGCCTCAGCCCGAGCTCGAGCTTCTTTCTGGGACTTGGTGAGCAGCTTCCCCTCCTTCTTCAGCCGCTCTTTCCTCTCCTTCTCCTTCTGCTTCTTCTTCTCCTTACGCTCCAGCTCCAGACGCTCCTAACGGGACAGAGCCGACACAGCACCAAGATCTCATTTCAGACCTCATTTCCCAACGTCCTCCTTCAGCGTCTACAGGAGGTATGTGTCTCACCTGCTCCTGTCTCTCCTTCTCCAGCTCCTCCAGCCTCCTCTGCCGCTCCTCTTCCTCTCTTTTCGTTCGCTCCTCCTCCTACAAAAACAAGACTCAGTCAGAGATCAGAAAAAAAAAAAACCACCATGAGCTCAACAACTACTTTTCCCAGCTTGTCTCACCTCCTTCATCTTGGCTAGAGCCTCCTGCATGGCCTTCACGGTGGCTTTGCTGGGACCCTTCTTCTTCTCCTTCTCCTCTTTCTCTCCCTTCTTCTTCTTCTTGTCCTTTTTCTTCTTGTCACCCTCAGCCTCCTCTGATCCAGCAACAAGAGGAAACGGTTTCATGCATGAGTTTACCTTTTAAAAAGTCAAGATTTAATGACACAAAGATGTGATTTTATAAAGTCACAATTTTTTGGGAAACTTTGTTCCTTTACAAAAAGTTGCAATTTCGAAAAATTCCCAATTTTAAGACAAAAAGTCCCTTTTTCTTAACAAAAAAAAAAGGTCGTGATTTTACAATAAAAAACTAGTTTAAGAAAAAAAAGACGATTTAAAAAAAAGAAAAGAAATTGAACACTGACATGGTGCTGTAACAGATAAGAGGTGAAGTAATGACATCATACCTTCTGCTGCTGGCTCTGCCCCCTCCTGCTCTTCTGTTACAGCTGCCGGCGGTGCCGTCTGAGGGGGCAGGGCCTCTGTTTTCTTCTCAGGCTCCTTCTTCACCTCTCCACCAACCTCCTTATCCTTCTGCTTCTTCTGCTTCATCCTCTCCTCCTCCTTCTTTTTCCTCTCCCTCTCCCTCTTCTCCGCCTTCTTCTGCGCCGCCGTCTTGATCTTGAACTCTCCGGTGTCGTTGTCCTGCTCCTCCTCATCCTCACTCTCGGCCTTCGTCACCTTTGCCTTGTTCTTCTTCTTCTTGTCTCTTCTGGAGGTGAACTCGTCGTCATCGTCTGACTCCTCTTCCTTCCCTCCTCCTTTTTTCAGGTCTTCATCCCGACCACATTCGTCCTCCTCATCGTCAGACACAGAGGGTTTCTTCCCTCCTTTCTTTCCTCCTTTGGTCTTAAGGCGAGAGCGTGAGGAGCTGTCGTTGTCGGAGTCGGCAGGAGGAGCAGCAGGAGGCGCCTGCAGGAGCAGAGCAGACGTTCAAACACCTGCTCAGGAGGAGAACATTTACACCGACGACTTATACACCAACCTTCTGCTCTCCGTTCTTTTCTCCATCAGCCTGGCCTTCGTCGCCCTCCTCATCTTCAGGACTGGCTCCGCCCTTCTTCCCCTTCCTGGTCTTCTTCTTCTCTGGTCTGGGAGGCTCCACGACCTCCACTTCTTCTGTGGCGTCTTTCTGCAGAGGGAAGAGCAAATAAAGCAGATGTGATGTAGGTTGGAGCTGGTGTTTGTTGAGCAACCGTTTTCAATTTCAGCAGTCGATCATCAACCGAAACGGAGCATGAAGAGCCAGGAGATAAGTGATGAACCCGATGGACGGTCTCTCCCCTCACCTCGGTCGCCTCCCTGTCTCACCCCTCACCTCGGTTGTCTCCCGGTCTCCTCCCCTCACCTCGGTCGTCTCCCGGTCTCTCCCCCTCACCTCGGTCGTCTCCCGGTCTCCCCCCTCACCTCGGTCGTCTCCCGGTCTCTCCCCTCACCTCGGTCGTCTCCCTGTCACCCTTACCTCGGGTCGTCTCCCTCTCTCACCGGTCCTTACTCGGTCGGTCTCCCTCCCTCCCCTCTCTCCCCTCACCTCGGTCGTCTCCCGGTCTCTCCCCTCACCTCGGTCGTCTCCCGGTCTCTCCCTCTCCCTCGGTCACCCGGGTCTCCCTTCACCCGGTCGTCTCACCCCGGTCGTCTCCGGTCATCTCTCCCCTCTCGTCTCGGTCTCCCCTCCTCACGGTCTCTCTCCGTCTCCTCGGTCGTCCTCCCTCACCTCTCGGTCGTTCCGGTCTTCTCCCCTCACCTCGGTCGTCTCTCCCCTCCACCTCACCTCGGTCGTCTCCCGGTCTCTCCCCTCACCTCTGTCGTCTCCCGGTCTCACCCCTCACCTCGGTCGTCTCTCCCGGTCTCCTCTCCCCTCACCCGGTCCGTCTCGGTCTCCCCTCCCCCGGTCGTCTCCCGGTCTCTCCCTCGGTCTCAGTCTCCCGGTCTCCTCCCTCCCTCGGTCGTCTCTCGGTCCCCTCCTGGTCTCCTCCTCACCTCGGTCCCGGTCTCCTCCCCTCCCCTCGGTCTCTCCCGGTCTCTCTCCCCTCCCGTCGGTCCTCCCTCTCACCTCTCCTCCTCGTCCGTCCTCCCCTCACCTCTGTCGTCTCCGGTATCTCTCCCCCTCACTCTGTCGGTCTCCTCCTCTCCCTCTCGTCGTCTCCGGTCTCCCGGTCTCTCTCCCCTCCGGTCGTCTCCCGGTCTCTCCCCTCACCTCTGTCGTCTCCCGTCTCACCCCTCCCCTCGGTCGTCTCCCGGTCTTCTCCCTCGTCTCCCTCCCGGTCGTCTCTCCGGTTTCTCCCCCACCTCGGTCGTCTTCCCTCTCACCTCCTCTGTCCTCGTCCTCACCCGTCTCTCCCCTCACCTCGTTCTCTCCCGTCTCACCCTCTCGGTCTCTCCCGGTCTCTCCCCTCCCCTCACCGGGTCTCACCTCCCCTCCCCCGGTCGTCCTCCCTCACCTCTGTCGTCTCCCGGTCTCGGTCCCTCTGCTTCCCGGTCTCTCCCCTCACCTCGGTGTCTCCCGGTTCCTGGTCCTCCTCCTCGTCTCGTCTCTCCCCTCACTCTGTCCCGGTCTCCCTCGGTCCGTCTCCCGGTCTCTCCCCTCACCGTCGTCCCGTCTCCCCTCCCCTCCCCTCGTCGTCTCCCGTCCTCCCCTCCGGTCGTCTCTCCCCTCACCTCTGTCGTCTCTCCGGTTCCCCCCTCTCCCTCCGTCGTCTCACCTCCCCTCACCTCGGTCGTCTCCCGGTCTCTCCCCTCACCTCTGTCGTCGTCTCCCTCCCCTAGGTCGTCTCCCTCTCTCCCCTCGGTCGTCTCCCGGTCTCTCCCCTCACCTCGGTCACCTCGGTGGTCTCTCCCTCCCTCCCTCGGTCTCCTCGGTTCTCCGGTCTCTCCCTCACCTCGGTCGTCTCGTCTCTCCCCTCACTCGGTCTCCGGTCTCTCCCTCTGGGTCTCCCGGTTCTCTCCCTCACCTCGTCGTCCCGGTCTCCCCTCCCTCGGTCGTCTCCCGGTCTCTCCCCTCACCTCGGTCGTCTCCCGGTCTCTCCCCTCACCTCTGTCGTCTCCCGTCCCCTCACTCTCGTCTCCGGTCTCTCCCTCACCTCGGTCGTCCCCGGTCTCTCCCCTCACCTCGGTCGTCTCCCGGTCTCTCCCCTCACCTCTGTCGTCTCCCGGTCTCACCCCTCCCCTCGGTCGTCTCCCGGTCTCTCCCCTCACCTCCTGGTCGTCTCGGTCCCGCCTCTCACCTCGTCGTCTCCTCTCCCTCACCTCGGTCGTCTCCCGGTCTCTCCCTCACCTCGGTCGTCTCCCGGTCTCTCCCCCTCAGCTCGGTCGTCTCCCGGTCTCTCCCCTCACCTCGGTCGTCTCCGGTCCTCTCTCCCTCATCCCTCGGTCGTCTCCCGGTCTCTCCTCATCACCCTCGGTCTTCTCTCCGGTCTCTCCCCTCACCTCTGTCGTGGACCCTCTCCACTCTCCCCATCTCTCGGGTCTCTCTCCCAGGTCTCTGGTCTCCTCACCCATCACCCGGTCGTCTCCGGTCTCTCCCCTCACACCTCGTCGTCTCCCGGTCTCTCCCCTCATCTCTCGTCCCGGTCTCCCTCGGGTCTCTCTCCCCTCACCTCGGTCGTCTCCCGGTCTCTCCCCTCACCTCTGTCGTCTCCCGGTCTCTCCCCTCACCCTCGGTCGTCTCCCGGTCTCTCCCTCTCCCCACCTCGGGTCTTCCCGGCTCTCCCCTCCCGGTCTCGTCTCCCTTCTCACCTCGGTCGTCTCCCGGTCCCCTCATCCCGGTCTCTCCCCTCACCTCGGTCGTCTCCCGGTCTCTCCCCTCACCTCTGTCGTCTCCCGGTCTCTCCCCTCACCTCGGTCGTCTCCCGGTCTCTCCCCTCACCTCGGGTCTCCCGTCTCGGTCTCTCCCCTCACCTCGTCGTCTCCCGGTCTCTCCCGGTCTCTCCCCTCACCTCGGTCGTCTCCCGGTCTCTCCCCTCATCTCCGGTCGGTCTCCCGGTCTCTCTCGTCTCCCCCTCACCTCTCGTCGTCTCCCGTCGTCTCTCTCCCCTCACCCTCACCTCTGTCTCGTCTCCCGGTCTCTCTCCCCTCACCTCGGTCTCGTCTCCCGTCGTCCGGTCTCTCCCCTCACGTCTCCCGGTCTCCCTCCGGTCTCCCGGTCTCTCCCCTCACGTCTCGGTCTCCCGGTCTCTCTCCCCTCACCTCGGTCTCCCGTCTCTCCCTCACCTCGGTCGTCTCCCCTCACCTCGGGTCTCCCGTCTCCCGTCGTCTCCCGGTCTCCCCTCACCTCGGTCGTCTCCCGGTCTCTCTCCCCTCACCTCGGTCGTCTCCCGGTCTCTCCCCTCACCTCGGTCGTCTCCCGGTCTCTCCCCTCCCCTCGGTCGTCTCCCGGTCTCTCTCCCCTCACCTCGGTCGGTCCCCTCCCGTCGTCCCTCTCCCCTCACCTCGGTCGTCTCCCGGTCTCTCCCCTCACCTCGGTCGTCTCCCGGTCTCTCCCCTCACCTCGGTCGTCTCCCGGTCTCTCCCCGGTCTCTCCCCTCAACTCGGTCGTCTCCCGGTCTCTCCCCTCACCTCGGTCGTCTCCCGGTCTCTCCCCTCACCTCGGTCGTCAGTTTTTAATCCAGTTTTAATCAAACCTTCAGTCACATTGACAGCTCTTCAACAGAACCGTTATAAGAACCTGACTGTCCTCAGGATGAGGACAAGTCCAGTGGTGGACTGGATTTGGGCTGTGTGCCTCAAGTTTGACACATGTGGTGAAAACTGCTGGTAGGCAGAATCCAACCCTGACCAGTGTTGGTTACCATGGTGATTTATCCATCCTGGATGGAAACGCAGCAGCTGGTTTGTGTGAGTGTGTGGTGTCCAGGTGAGTTACCTTCGGCTTCCCTCCCTGAGTCTCCAGAGAAAGCTCCTCCAGCTCCTTCAGGATGTCATCCTCACTGCAGGAACAGACACATTTAAATGCTTATCACAACAGAGGAGGAAGAGGAGGAAGAGGACGGTGGGAGAAGATGAAGGAGCTGCAGCCTCGTACTCAAACTCATCCTTCTTGGCTCCTTTCTTCTTCTTTTTCCCCTTTGCCTCCTTGGCGGCTCCGGCTCCTTCAATCTCCGCTGCCAGAGCGTCGATGTCCACGGCATCGTCTTTGGCACTGAACACACACAGACAAATGAGAACCTGGTCACATGATCAGACCCGGGA
Organism: Hirundichthys speculiger; assembly: GCA_018398805.1. Classification (NCBI taxonomy): domain Eukaryota; kingdom Metazoa; phylum Chordata; class Actinopteri; order Beloniformes; family Exocoetidae; genus Hirundichthys; species Hirundichthys speculiger. The sequence goes on along the minus strand of JAGFBZ010000366.1, from coordinate 234,601 downwards.
GCTCTCTTTGTGTCGGGACAATGTGAAGCCCAGGAGAACCTGCTAACTCTTCACTTCTTTTTGTTTCCCAGCAGCCCCTCTGGCTCACAGTGAGCAGCAGCTGATGTGACAGCAGCTTGTCCTCCTCTACGTCGCTGCTCTGTCTCCCACCCACCAGCAGGCTGTTACATTACTTCAGCTTTCTCCCCAGCATTTATTACATTGACAGATCAAGACCGACTTCTCCTGTTTTGTGAAAGAGAGGTTTTAGCAGAAAATTGTTTAGATACACTTTTCAAAACAGTAATTTTAGGAACATTTATTCACGTGTGTCGTAAACCTGATTTTATTTAACATAAACATCACTAAATGTATAAGCTCCTTTCAAACAAAAAGCAGTATCGGCCCAAGACTATTGGTGGTCCATAATCGTTATCGGCCCTAAAAAAATCCAGATCGGTCGATCCCTAGTGTGGAGCGGTTTATAAGTCTCCCAGAGGGAACCTTCTGCTCCGATCAAGAAACATGTCCAGTATTTTAGACCACGTCCACGCAGCTGTCAGGGAGTCCACTGTTAGAATGTCAGAATCAGGCGAGTTTTCAAAATAAAAGCCCAGGAACTCTGGGACATTGACATCAACCCGGTGGTTCTCAACCTTGTTTGAGCTGATGTCCCCTGATCCATCACGGTCACGAGTCTGTGGATCGGACCTTGAAACATGTTTCAACGCTTCCCAGTTCAGTTCTTGATTCTCACTTCAACAAACACATCATATTCTTCGGAGAAAAATCTTCACGTTACACAAGTTTCCTTGTTGAATGTTGGAGATGGATGCTGGTTTTAGATGAAGTCTTTTTAACTCTGCAGTTCAGCACTGATCCACTGATCTGGGACTTGTAGAGTCTGGTTCTGGCAGTTGCGGACTCACGTTCAGGGCTGTCAGTGTGATCAGCTAAGTTTAGTGAACAGAGCACTGATCCTGATGCAGCTCCGTCCTCCAGTTATGGACCAGACCAACCATTTCACTTACTGTAGTCTGTAGACCATGAAAGAGCAACTAGAAGGTGCTGGTGTCTTCTAAATGGAACCATCTTGGTCAAGTCCTGTCACCCAGCAACATTAACCGTTAACTCAAGGGACACCAAGATAATGATTTCACCAGTTTGGTTTGCAGAGACATGATCACACCGGTCCGGTCCATTTCAGGCCCAGTCACATTGGTCCAGTCCTGATCCAGTCCAGTTCTGGTCGAGTTCCATGATCTAGTCCAGTTCAGGCCCAGCCCCATTGGTCCAGTCCGGTTCTGGTCCAGTCAGATTGGTCCAGTCCGGTTCTGGTCCAGTCAGATTGGTCCAGTCTGCTTCTGGTCCAGTCAGATTGGTCCAGTCCGGTTCTGGTGCAGTTCCATTGGTCCAGTCCGGTCATGGTCCAGTCAGATTGGTCCAGTCAGGTTCTGGTGCAGTTCCATTGGTCCAGTCCGGTTCTGGTCCAGTCAAATTGATACAGTCCGGTTCAGTTAGCTCACCAACAGCATATTCTGGTGTTGATACTGTTCTCGTTTGACTGAGTTATGATGATAAAGTCTGGTGTCAGAGTTGATGGCTGTCATAACTAGGGGTGTAACGGTACACAAAACTCTCGGTTCGGTACGTACCTCGGTTTGAGGTCACGGTTCGGTTCATTTTCAGTACAGTAAGAAACATATATGCAAAATATAAAGTGCTAGTTGTTTATAACACACTTTTGTGCTTTTTAACAATAGGAACATTAGCCTATACAAAGCTAGAATTCTGCTCAAAAATAAAAATACAATTTTCTAAAATGTAGATATTTTGAAAAACAAAATAAAAATAACATTGGCTCAGACTTTTGCTTAAAAAAATAATCCATCTGATGTGCAAAATTGAACAGTTGCAACACTGAACAGTTTCAAGTTGTTAGTCAGATTAAATAACATGAATAAGGCTCAGCGTGTTTCTTTAAAAACTAATCTTTTTATTCTTTCATAAAGTCCGGGTATGACTTTCTGGCTAAAATGTGGACGAGAAGGTAATGGATATCCGGTCTCAATTACCTTTATCATGTGTTTGAAGCCAGCGTTCTCTACCACTGATTAGGGTGTTTGTGTGCACGCGCGTCGCCTCGCCTGTGTATGTGGTGACACGCGCCCAGTCCACACACAGAAACTCGCGCTGGCTGTGCACTGAGCCCGGCAGAGAGAGAGGGAGAGAGAAGCGCGGCTCGCGAGGCAGACAGCAGCCAACTGATGGCTTCAAACGTAGCGGTTTGAGTGCGCGTGAGTCTCAAAATCACCAGAAAAAGTAGCTAGATTTGTCGCTAGTCGCTTTTTACAAATTAAGTCGCCAGGGGGGTCTGAAAAGTCGCTAGATATAGCGACAAAGTCGCTAAGTTGGCAACACTGACCGTGTGCGCACAACTGCGCATGTGCGGCTGCAGCGCTCTGCTCCACAACGTGCGTTCCTCTACTTAATATGTCTGTGTGGAAACTCGTTCGGTACGCCCCCGTCCCGAACCGACCTACCTATACCGAAACGGTTCAATACAAATACATGTACCGTTACACCCCTAGTCATAACGGTTCTGGCCCGACTGCTATCCCTCTGGTAGAGGCCCATTGGTAGAGGTCTGATGGTATAGGTCTGTTAGTAGAGGTCTGATGGTAGAGGTCCGATGGTAGAGGTCTGTTGGTAGAGGTCCGATGGTAGAGGTCTGTTGGTAGAGGTCCGATGGTAGAGGTCTGTTGGTAGAGGTCCGATGGTAGAGGTCTGTTGGTAGAGGTCTGTTGGTAGAGGTCCGATGGTAGAGGTCTGACGGTAGAGGTCTGACGGTAGAGGTCTGATGGTAGAGGGCTGATGGTAGAGGTCTGTTGGTAGAGGTCTGTTGGTAGAGGTCCGATGGTAGAGGTCTGATGGTAGAGGGCTGATGGTAGAGGTCTGTTGGTAGAGGTCCGATGGTACAGGTCTGATGGTAGAGGTCTGTTGGTACAGGTCTGTTGGTAGAGGTCTGTTGGTAGAGGTCCGATGGTAGAGGGCTGTTGGTACAGGTCTGTTGGTACAGGTCTAATGGTAGAGGTCTGATGGCAGAGGTCTGATGGCAGAGGTCTGTTGGTAGAGGTCTGATGGTAGAGGCCTGATGGTAGAGGTCTGTTGGTAGAGGTCTGTTGGTAGAGGTCTGATGGTAGAGGTCTGATGGTAGAGGCCTGATGGTAGAGGCCTGTTGGTAGAGGTCTGATGGTAGAGGTCTGATGGTAGAGGTCTGATGGTAGAGGTCTGTTGGTAGAGGTCTGATGGTAGAGGTCTGATGGTAGAGGTCTGATGGTAGAGGTCTGTAGTATAGGTCTGTTTGTAGAGGTCTGATGGTAGAGGTCTGTTGGTAGAGGTCTGATGGTAGAGGTCTGTTGGTAGAGGTCTGGTAGAGGTCTGGTAGAGGTCCGATGGTAGAGGTCTGGTAGATGGTAGAGGTCGTGGTAGAGGTCTGTTGGTAGAGGTCTGTTGGTAGGTCCGATGGTAGAGGTCTGTGACGGTAGAGGTCTGGTAGAGGTCTGATGGTAGAGTGCTGATGGTAGAGGTCTGTTGGTAGAGGTCCGATGGTAGAGGTCTGATGGTAGAGGGCTGATGGTAGAGGTCTGTTGGTAGAGGTCCGATGGTAGAGGTCTGATGGTAGAGGTCTGTTGGTAGAGGTCTGTTGGTAGAGGTCCGTTGGTAGAGGTCCGATGGTAGAGGGCTGTTGGTACAGGTCTGTTGGTACAGGTCTGTTGGTAGAGGTCTGATGGTAGAGGTCTGATGGTAGAGGTCTGATGGTAGAGGTCTGATGGTAGAGGTCTGATGGAGAGAGGCTGATGGTAGAGGTCTGATGGTAGAGGTCTGATGGTAGAGGTCTGGAGAGGTCTGTTGGTAGAGGTCTGATGGTAGAGGTCTGAGGTAGAGGTCCTGATGGTAGAGGCCTGGTTGGTAGAGGTCGATGGTAGAGGTCTGATGGTAGAGGTCTGTGGTAGAGGTCTGATGGTAGAGGTCTGTTGGTAGAGGTCTGATGGTAGAGGTCTGATGGTAGAGGTCTGTTGGTAGAGGTCTGATGGTAGAGGTCTGATGGTAGAGGTCTGATGGTAGAGGTCTGTTGGTAGAGGTCTGATGGTAGAGGTCTGTTGGTAGAGGTCTGATGGTAGAGGTCTGATGGTAGAGGTCTTGGTAGAGGTCTGATGGTAGAGGTCTGATGGTAGAGGTCTGATGGTAGAGGTCTGATGGTAGAGGCCTGATGGTAGAGGTCTGTTGGTAGAGGTCTGATGGTAGAGGTCTGATGGTAGAGGTCTGTTGGTAGAGGTCTGATGGTAGAGGTCTGTTGGTAGAGGTCTGATGGTAGAGGTCTGTTGGTAGAGGTCTGATGGTAGAGGTCTGTTGGTAGAGGTCTGATGGTAGAGGTCTGATGGTAGAGGTCTGTTGGTAGAGGTCTGATGGTAGAGGTCTGTTGGTAGAGGTCTGATGGTAGAGGTCTGATGGTAGAGGTCTGATGGTAGAGGTCTGATGGTAGAGGTCTGATGGTAGAGGTCTGTTGGTAAGGAAACTCCTCAGCTGAGTCTGTTACCACTGTAACTGACTCTGTGAACTAAACCTGTTCCAGAGCTGGTTTCCTTCCACAAACTGAGTCGGGTTCAGTTTCATTAATCGACCATATAACGCACATTTCAGAGGTGTCTGGACGACGACATGGGAAAGTAGATGGAAGATGTAAATAGTTAACTGTGTTCAAGCCTGCCATCACTCACATTTAGGAACCCTGTTAGGTCAACATCAGACATGATCTCATCACAAATGTCACCCATCTAACACTAGAAAGTCAAGAAAACACCCTGGTGGGTTTAATTTCATCAGCAATTATTGATACTCAAATGTCAGTGTTCTTACCAGCAGATAATTAGTTAAATTAGAGAGAAAATGGCAGCAGAGCCGTCACCCTTTATTGTATTATCATTATTGTTCAATAGCGACAGAGTCATAAAAGAACTAATTCTTAGGACTTCAGGTAGCCTCCATGATTTAGACGGCGACATCATTAAACATTTAAACTACAGTGATCTCTCGCCAATTCGTGATTTAAGTTCTGCGGTTTTAGTTATTCGCGGATTTTTCAGAAATATATAATAAGAAAAATTGCGGAAACATCACAGGATGTTGTGCGTGATCTCTCACAGAGAAGAAATGTTGTGAGCCAGCCTGGCCCCTTTAAGAAGGTGGCCTTATGGGTAATGGAGTGTGTGTGTCGTGGGACGACAGTGGATTTTGATTTTCTACATCAACCTTGGCATCTTCCGCCTTCTTCATTTGCTGGTATAGGATCAGTATCGGAGAGTATTGGATTGGTATCGGCAGGTATCGGATTGGTATCAGTTGGTATTGGATCAGTATCAGTTGGTATTGGATCGGTATCAGTTGGTATCGGGATCGGTTGGTATTGGATCGGTATCAGTTAGTATCGGGATCGGTTTGCATTGGATCGGTATCAGTTGGTATCGGGATCGGTTTGCATTGGATCGGGATCAGCTGGTATCGGATTGGTATCAGTGTTTCAGTGAGCACTGAGAAGGTAGCGCTGTTTTAACCTCCAACAGTGTGTGTTTTAAAAAGTCTTTGCATGTGGACTGGTTGCATCATCGTGACGTCGTCTCCTCTGGAACACCTGTCCTGAACCTGCTCAGGTGATTCGGGCCTCAGCAGACCTAACCAGGGGTCCGGCTTAGCCGCTCTGGTCCTAGTGGACTCACCTGAGCAGCTGTCAGAGAGGAGAACCCCCCCTGAGGGCTCAGAACCTCCAGTCTGTAGCAGCTAAGTGGCTAACAGCGGTTCCAGGAGACCACCCACAAACCGGAGACCCCAGGTCCGGCCCAGGCTGAGGGTTTCGTCCCAGGTGGAGCCCGTGCCGGCCCTCGTGCTCTACCTGGAACCGTTTCTGGACTCGTATTCCGGAACCGCTAACGTCACCAGTCTCACGGACTCGTGGTTAGCATCTGCTAGGCGCCAGGCTAACGGTGGCAGCAGCGAGAAACTGCACGTTAATGCGGCTGAAAAAACTTCCCACCGCCCGGTGTCGCCACGGACGGGCGTTCTGCGGCCGCGAGCCGCGCTCATCCTCACCTGTCCTCCCCGGTTTTCTTCTGTTTCTTCCCCATCGTCCCGCTGCGGTTCTGACGGAACTCCGCTCTGTTGCTGACGGACTCACACGACGGCTCACACCGGACAAAGATCGTCTAACAACGACGCTGTTGGAGGAGGCGTCACTCTGACGCTCCCCCCGCCCCCGACATGGCGGCGCACTTCCGTTACCACGACAACACACCCTTTTCAGTTGTTGTTTTTATAGATTGACAAGTAAATTAAAAATAATAATAATACTTGCTTCTCCGAGTCTGAGCAAATCTTGTCCTACGTAACCAAAATTACAAATGACTGAAAAAGCGTCAGAGTGGCACCTCTTTAAATTTCACCAATCCCAGCCGTACGCATGGCTCGGAAGCGGCCTATGTTGCGCATGCGCTTTCCAACGTAACGTGTCCGACGTTTTTCACATTAAGAGATCAATGACGCATGATCGAGTCTATCGATTATATCTTATAATTATTTTAATATAAACCATTTAAACCGTTAATAAGATTTTATTGTGAAATTTCAAAGTAGCAGCATTGTTTTTAACACTTTAAATAAAAATATAATAAAGTTAGGTATCTTAAAAAGCAGCAAAATTATGTTTTAAAGTCCTAACTCTAGTTCAAATGATGTCTTTCCATGATGTCATTATTATGAATATCAAATAGGAGCTTTTGTGATATTTGTGTTGTGACCCCAAAAGGGCCCAATTTTTATTTTATTTTTAATCTTTTGTCCTCCGTGTCGTTTCTTCTGATTTACGGCCATATGTTCTGGACACTCGGGTAAAGACAGGAGCTGACTACTATCTGGTGGTGACTTGGATCAGATGGTGCTTCAACAACACTGTGTATAGAGGGGGTGGGGTGCTGTTAGCCTTGACTGCATATGTTGCCATGAGGGAGAAAGAATACTTTTAGGTTTTCATCCAGCCTCATGGACTGGTCAAGCTGACAGTCAGCTGCACACAAATGAAAAGGAAAACCTCAATCCTGATTTGTTGATTTTATCATTTATTGATTTTCAAAAAATTAGAAAGTCTGAAATGATGACAAATAGTCTGGTTTTAAGTCCATCTGTGTCAGTAAAACCATCTGAGTCTCAGTTCCTGCTGTTGTACGTCCAACAGCTCCCTGCAGGTGGCGGCGCTGTGATCCGAGCTTCGTCTCAGCCCATCGCAGTCAGCACCGCCTCACACAGGTTCTGCAGTCGTGCGCGTGGCAGCCCGCTCTCGGATCGCAGTAGTTCGCTGACGGTCGCGGATGCTCCGTGCGGACAGAACCGCTCCCCGACCAGAATGTCGCTCAGCTGGACGCTCAGCTGCTCGGGCAGCCAATCGGCAGGGACGTCCAGCTGGCAGACCTCTACCCGGCCGCCCTTTACCTCCATCCACAGCCGAGCGGAACAGCGGCCGGACCGCCACTCATCTCTCAGCTCCAACGGCGTCTCCACGCTGAATTTGGGCGTCTTTCCGAACGTCCAGTCCCAGGTGCGCAGCTCATCCGCCATGCTGCCAATGCCGGGGAACATCGACTCATCAGAGGGGTCAACGAGGGTGGAGGAAGACCTGAGGCCAAACTCTGGAGATCAGACAAACAAAAAAAAATAAAAAAGTGTGAGCATAAAAATGCTTCCTCCATCTCTCAACAGCAGAAGACTGAGCACCTGTGTTGTACTGATGCAGCAGCGCCTCCAGAAGCTCCTCCCACCCCAGTGAGGGGGCATGGTCTATCAGGTTGGCCACAGGTGAAAGAACACTGGGCGTGGCATTGCTCTGGATACCAAGACATGAGGGACGGAGCACAGCAGAGAGGGCGGAACGATCAGCAGAGTGGAGCAGTGTGCAGTGGTGGTAGGACGACTTCCTGCTGAGTCTGGAGGCAGTACCTGAAAAACAACAAGACTGATGTAAAACAACAACAAAACTGATGTAAAACGACAACAAGACTGATGTAAAACGACAACAAGACTGATGTAAAACGACAACAAGACTGACGTAAAACGACAACAAGACTGACGTGAAATGAGAACAAGACTGACGTAAAACGACAACAAGACTGATGTAAAACGACAACAAGACTGATGTAAAACGACAACAAGACTGACGTAAAACGACAACAAGACTGACGTGAAATGAGAACAAGACTGACGTAAAACGACAACAAGACTGACGTAAAACGACAACAAGACTGATGTAAAACGACAACAAGACTGACGTAAAACGACAACAAGACTGATGTAAAACGACAACAAGACTGATGTAAAATGACAAGACTGACGTAAAACGACAACAAGACTGATGTAAAACGACAACAAGACTGACGTAAAACGACAACAAGACTGATGTAAAATGACAAGACTGACGTAAAACGACAACAAGACTGATGTAAAACGACAACAAGACTGACGTGAAATGAGAACAAGACTGATGTAAAACGACAACAAGACTGATGTAAAATGACAAGACTGACGTAAAACGACAACAAGACTGATGTAAAACGACAACAAGACTGACGTAAAACGACAACAAGACTGATGTAAACCGACAACAAGACTGATGTAAAACGACAACAAGACTGACGTGAAATGAGAACAAGACTGACGTAAAACGACAACAAGACTGATGTAAAATGACAAGACTGACGTAAAACGACAACAAGACTGACGTAAAACGACAAGACTGACGTAAAACGATAACAAGAATGATGAAAAACGACGACAAGACTGATGTAAAACGACAAGACTAATGTAAAACGACTACAAGACTGATGTAAAACGATGATAAGACTGATGTAAAACGACAACACAGATGACCAAAACAACAGGGGTGTACTACGAAGCGAGATTAGAGGGTTAGCGAGGTATGTTGAGTCTAAAACCAGGATTTCCGGTACCACGAAGGTGGCTCTCTTTCAACCTGGCTAGATCACCATGGTAACTTACTCTGCAAACTTAACCTGGTCCGGAGCAGGTTATGTGCAGATTTTAGGCTCAAATCGGCTATAAAAAGCACCGCCCTTTCACTTTCACCCAATCCCGTTGACTTTAGCGCCAGGATTGTGCGAGGATAGGAAGAGAGTATTCAGAGACCGGACTGATCCGCTGGCTTCCCATTAGGGATGTTCCTGGCGACTAATTTCCCTGTCGACTAAACGAAAATTTTAATTAAGACTAGTCGACTAGTCTAAAAAAAAAAAAGGAAAATGCTCAGAAAACAGTGAAAATTTAGCACAATTTATTGAAACATCGAAACAGAATTTGAAACATTGTCCCAAAAATATTGTGTGTAACAAGAGTTCTTTAAGCTTTTAATCACAATGTTCAACAACCATGTCGGATTTTAAATGCCGCTGAAGTACGAGACACTTTGCACCGTGCAGTATGAATGAATGTGAACATGAAGGCAACTCAGTCAAACGTTAACCACCAAAATAAATAAATTGCCTCTGACGCATTGAATCTTGCAGATTATCCGACAAAAATTATAGCTTTAATTCACTTTCAACAACCGAAACGAGCAGAATTTTGCGCCGTGCAGTATGAATATAAACCCTGCACATCCAACAAAAACTCACTTAAAGTTAACAAATAAATGTAACATCTAAAAAAGATAAATTGCTGCTGAATTATTAAGCTCTATGCTCAGTTCAATATGAGTGTAAAATTAAACAAACATCTAAAATCTCTCAGACTGGACGGGAGAACACGTCGCCAGTTAAACAATGTCAAATCAGCCTGAGTGTGGCTAGCACCGCTAGCATTACCTGCCGTCGTCTCGTGCAGATTAACATCCAAATGCTTGAGTTGAATGTGGTTGCGCATTGCTCCAGTCGAGTGATTGTATGCCAGTTGTTTCTGACACAGTCTACATGCTACCTTGTTTTCATTTTCTAGATTAAAGTACCGCCAAACCGCGCTGGTTTTGCGAGACTATCTTCCCACCGTGCCGTTTTAAAACTCCAGTCTACTCGAGCATTGCTGTGGAGAGGGGAACTGCTGTCTGACGGCTCTGTAGCTCCGACTAGTGGCGGGCGGCTGTGTGACAGTTAAGCGGCCTTGTACATGAATAAAACACAAATTGGTTTAAACGACTAATATTTCTGGTGCCGACTAGAAAGTGGGCGGACGTTTAATCGGTTAGACGACTAATCGCGCGCATCCCTACTTCCCATGACCATATTCTCTACGAACGCTATAGATTTCCAGCTGAGGGAATACGTTACATTTGTAATCTGCTAGAGCCATATATTGGCAGCGCCACCAAACGCAGCCGTGCGCTCACAGTAGCGCATACGGACCGCCATCTATCCATTTGATCCGGAATAGGCGTCAAATGACGCGTCAAACGCCCCCTTTTATGTGAACGCGCACAGAGCAGAAAGCAGAAAGCCGCGGTTAACAAAGATAGTTGATAACCACCGTCGTGGTACCGGTTATCTCTGATCGCGAGTTTCAGGTTTGTTAAGCCAGCTCACCCAAAGAAAGCCTGGCTGTGTCGAACTTGCTTCGTAGTACACCCCTAACAAGACTGATGTAAAACAACAACAAGACTGATGTAAAACGACAACAAAAGGAGGGCTCTGTTTCAGAAAAGAAGTTCAACAAATTCCAAGTCAAAATCAAGTCCGAACTAACGCTGCGTTCACTAACTTTCCAGTTTCAGATCAGGAATACAGAGTTGGTTCCATCAACTCTGAATATGTCGACCCAGAGTTACAGCGACTCTAAAAAGACATCATCAATGGAGCTCTGAGTCACCATGGCAACCTAGTAAACATAAGAGATCCTCCTACTCTTCTTCACTGAATTCGTCTTTACCCTCCAGCTCAGGGTTCAGTTACCTCGCTTTGACAAAAAGAAAACTCAGACTTCAGGTTCAACAAACTCAGAGTTACTTGAACCTCCTTTCTGGAACGGACCCCTGATGTAAACGGCAGCACTGATGATGTAAATGTTAATCAGCAGGTTCAGTTCCAGAAAACAGGTTTTACCACTTTCCTGGTTAAAAGTCGGGCAACCCTCATGATGAGCATCTGCCGATATTTGAAATAAAACATGAAGATCACAGAGGCAGCTCCTCCCTTCAGTGCTCCTAAAAAAATACCCCCCTCACTGCTTACCAAGTCTACAGGCTGAGGGATGTGCAAACCGGTGTGTTTTTTGTGTTTTGTTTAATTCATCACCAGATGTGCAGGCAGCAGATGTTGAGGAGAAAAATCCCTGAATTTGACAAAAATTGCTGACCCTGCCTTTAAGTGTTAAAATTAGACCAATTCTACATTTCTCATACCTCATTTCTGAGGTTTTCTGTTTTTCTTTGGGGAATTTCTTTTATTTCGGTCGAGCTAACTCCAGGGTTCGTTGCTGCGGTTCGTTCGTCTGCCCCTTTAACGTGATGACATCATACATACGTCATGAGGTCGCCCATATTACATTTAGCAACATTCACACCTCTTCTGAAGGCCAAAGCCGTGCACGATGAGCACGTTGCAGCTTTGGTGGCTGGATTTCACGGACATAATTAATATCACTTTATTAGCATAATGCTAATGCTACGAAGCTAGCTCAGTCCAACGACAACAGTCCACTGTCTGCAGATACCATCAGTACCAGGTGCTCCGGGTGTCCTGATCCAGTCCTACCTGAGATCTTGTAGTGTCCGTTTAGGATGATGTCGAAGCGCTCGGTGGCCCGGACATCCAGATCCGGCCGGACCCTCCTCAGCGCCTCCGTCACCACCTTCAGGTTCCTCTGACGGTCGTATGCTCTCCGGGAGGCGAAGAAGGTCAGGTTGAGGTTGCCCAGGTCATGGTAGACCGTCCCGCCGCCACTGCGCCTGCGGGCCAGAGGGACGGCCGCCCTCCTCATGGCCGGCAGATTGCACTCAGTCCAGGGGTTTTGGTGGCGTCCAATGACCACGGCGGGCTGGTTCCTCCACAGCAGCAGGAGGCAGCGCTGCGTCAGGTCCACGTGAGCGTCGATCCAGTCCTCCAGAGCCAGGTTCTGGTGTATGTCTGTGGACCGGGACTGGAGGACCAGCCCGCCTCTGCTGGCTGCGTCCATAAAGAGGCAGCAGGAACCGGTCCAGACTCGCCAGTTTCCAGATCTGGCTTGTAGGAGAGAAAATGTCCTCCTGAGCTGTGACATCATCACGTCTCCTGGCGTGGCTTCGTCACCAATGCATGCTGGGAACACTACAAAGATACATTAGGACATCCAGTTAGACTGAAGGAAAACCCACCCAGAACCAGCTGTGTGTGAATGACATAACCATGACAAGAAAAGTTTAATCTAAGAAAATAAAGGAACAGAATAATCAGGATGTTCAGCAACCTTTTCAGAGTTTAAGTGGTTTTTCTCATAAAAATCTTGAAGACGAGTCTGGGATCCCAGCACATCTGTCAACGTCCACCTGTGAGCTTCTGGGACACATCTGGCCCTGAAAACACTGAGGTTCATGAATTCACACAGCCAGACCCAGCGCCGTCACTGAGCCAGATCAGAGGCAGATCAGAACCAGATCAGAGTCAGATCAAAGCCAGATCAGAGCCACATCAGAGTCAGATCAGAGTCAGATCAGATCCAGATCAGAGCCACATCAGAGTCAGATCAGAGTCAAAACAGAGCCAGATCAGAGTCAGATCAGAGCCAGATCAGAACCGGATCAGAGCCACATCAGAGCCAGATCAGAGTCAGATCAGAGTCAGATCAGAGCCAGATCAGAGCCACATCAGAACCAGATCAGAGTCAGATCAGAGCCACATCAGAGTCAGATCAGAGTCAGATCAGAACCAGATCAGAGCCAGATCAGAGCCAGATCAGAGTCAGATCAGAGTCAAAACAGAGCCAGATCAGAGTCAGATCAGAGCCACATCAGAACCAGATCAGAGCCACACCAGAACCAGATCAGAGCCACATCAGAACCAGTTTTTTTACTTCCTGCTCTCGGTGGAGGCAGTCGCATTTCTGTGAGCTCCCATCTATCTGTCCCTGCTGCTTCTCTTTTGTCTTGTCTGAGCTTTTTTTGGAGCCTCACTCGGCATAATATTCAAATCTCTAATTATGGATCTGATCAGCTGGTTTCTCAATGCAATTAATCAATTTTTCTCGAAGAGAAAACAGGACACAGGAGAGTCCTCCGGTCCCGATGGAATACTGGCTGGATACATCAAGGATTTTGGATGGAATCTGGGATGTCTGCCCCCCTTGTTCATTGTGGACACCAAAGTGTACCTATTGGGATTTATGATCACAGGATTTCTGCTGTTTGGAGTTGGCGGATACCTGCTGTATCGGAAAATTTACACGGCAGCTGCTATCCTGGACACCGTCAACCTGCCTGCCCTGTGTGTTGGAATGAGTCGCGCTGTGAACACTCAGACTGCTGCTCTTGGTGAGCTGAACCGGAAACTGGAAGTGATTCTAGTGACGGTTTTGAACTCTGGCAAAATGGATTCGACCCTGGAGAAGTTCAAGCGCCGCTCAGGGAGAATTGACCTGTAATTCGGACAATTGGAGTTATTCCCGCCGAGATGGACCAGCAAAAAACTTTGAAGGCAGACAGAATTCATGTCAGCCTGACCGAAAACATTCTTCTCTTATCTGAATCCGGCTCCCCTGAAACGAAGCTCGCCTCAAGGCCGGCCTTCGACCTAATCTCTCCTGAATATTATGACTTTTTGACGCTCCTTCCCGACCCCTCCCCTTTCCAAACAACACCTGTGGCTCCAGACCAAACTGGGACAGGGGTCACTGGCTTACGCACACACATACACATGTACACACACACACACTTCCCTCCCTCTGCCCAACTGCCTCCGCTGGCTCCTGGATGTTTTTACCCCCCCACGCTGGACGGACTGGGCACTCGCGCACAGACTGTTTAGCTGGACACTCCCCCTCCCCCCACCTCTTTCCTGACCCATATGATGTCTTCGTAATAAGTTTGTTATGCTTGTGCTGAGGTTTTTTTTGTGAATCCCACAACATGTGCCTTTGATCAAGGACATGTGGTGTGAGACACCTCTTTTTTATCCTCTCCCCCTCCATCCCCTATGTGATCATATTTTCTTCTGCTAAAAGTGCCCTGGCCGGAGGGTGGTGTACTTGGGCATGGGCTTGAGTGTACTACTCTCTGACACGGTAGAAGCGCTCTTATAGCGCTGACCCAAGCACCGTTGACTCCTGTCCATATGTTGTTGTTGTTGTTTCTGTATGTTTCTCTTGGACGGTGTACTGGGAAGACAAATTTCACCGTGTTGGGACGCTGGCTCAGTGACAATAATAAATCTGATTCTGATTCTCATTCTGATTCAGAGCCACATCAGAGTCAGATCAGAGCCACATCAGAGCCAGATCAGAACCAGATCGGAGTCAGATCAGAGCCAGATTAGAGCCACATCAGAACCAGATCAGAGCCACATAAGAACCAGATCAGAGCCAGATCAGAACCAGATCAGAGTCAGATCAGAGCCAGATCAGAGCCAGATCAGAACCAGATCGGAGTCAGATCAGAGCCATATCGGAGCCAGATCAGAGCCACATCAGAACCAGATCAGAGCCAAAAAAGAGCCACATCAGAGCCAGATCATAACCAGATCAGAGTCAGATCAGAACCAGATCAGAGTCAGATCAGAGCCAGATCAGAGTCAAATCAAAGCCACATCAGAACCAAATCAGAGTCAGATCAGACCCAGATCAGAGTCAGAGTCAGATCAGAGTCACATCAGAACCAGATCAGAGCCAGATCAGAGTCAGATCAGACCCATATCAGAGCCAGATTAAAGTCAGATCAGAGTCAGATCAGAGCCACATCAGAACCAGATCAGAGTCAGATCAGAGCCACATCAGAGCCAGATCAGAACCAGATCGGAGTCAGATCAGAGCCAGATTGGAGCCAGATCAGAGCCACATCAGAACCAGATCAGAGCCAGATCAGAGCCAAAACAGAGCCACATCAGAGCCAGAACATAACCAGATCAGAGTCAGATCAGAACCAGATCAGAGTCAGGATCAGAGCCAGATCAGAGTCAGATCAGAGCCAGATCAGAGCCAGATCAGAGCCAAAACCAGATCAGAGTCAGATCAGAACCAGATCAAAGTCAGATCAGATCCAGATCAGAGCCAGATCGGAGCCACATCAGAGCCACATCAGAGTCAGATCAGAGCTAGATCGGAGCCAGATCAGAGCCACATCAGAACCAGATCAGAGCCAGATCAGAGCCAAAACCAGATCAGAGTCAGATCAGAACCAGATCAAAGTCAGATCAGATCCAGATCAGAGCCAGATCGGAGCCACATCAGAGCCACATCAGAGTCAGATCAGAGCTAGATCAGAGCCACATCAGAGTCAGATCAGAGTCAAAACAGAGTCAGATCAGAGTCAGATCAGATACAGATCAGAGCCACATCAGAACCAGATCAGAGCCAGATCAGAACCGGATCAGAGCCAGATCAGAGTCAGATCAGATACAGATCAGAGCCACATCAGAACCAGATCAGAGCCAGATCAGAACCGGAACAGAGCCACATCAGAGCCAGATCAGAGTCAGATCAGAGTCAGATCAGAGCCAGATCAGAGCCAGATCAGAGCCAGATCAGAGCCACATCAAAATCAGATCAGAGCCAGATCAGAGCCAAATCAGAGCCAGATCAGAGTCAGATCAGAACCATATCAAAACCAGATCAGAGTCAGATCAAAACCAGATCACAGCCAGATCAGAGTCAAATCAGAGCCCCATCAGAATCAGATCAGAGTCACAGCAGAGCCAGATAAGAGCCAGATCAGAACCAGATCAGAGCAACATCAGAGCCATTTCAGAGCAACATCAGAGCCATTTCAGAGCCAGATCAGAACCAGATCAGAGCCACATCAGAGCCAGATCAGAGCCAGATCAGAACCACATCAGAACCATATCAGAGCGACATCAGAACCGGATCAGAGCCACATCAGAACATCAGATCAGAGCCACATCAGAATCAGATCAGAGCCACATCAGAACCAGATCAGAGTCAGATCAGAGCCACATCGGAGCCAGATCAGAACCAGATCGGAGTCAGATCAGAGCCAGATCAGAGCCACATCCGAGCCAGATCAGAACCAGATCAGAGCCAGATCAGAGCCAAAACAGAGCCACATCAGAACCTGATCAGAACCAGGTCAAAGCCAGATCATAACCGGATCAGAGTCAGATCAGAACCAGATCAGAGCCAGATAGGAGCCACATCAGAACCAGATCAGAGCCACATCAGAACCAGATCAGAGTCAGATCAGAGGCACATCAGAACCAGATCAGAGTCAGATCAGACCCAGATCAGAGCCACATCAGAGCCAAATCAGAGCCAGATCAGACCCAGATCGGAGTCAGATTAGACCCAGATCAGAGCCAGATCAGAGCCAGATCAGAGCCAGATCAGAGTCAGATCAGACCCAGATCAGAGTCAGATCAGAGTCAGATCAGATCCAGATCAGAGTCAGATCAGAGCCACATCAGAACCAGATGAGACCCAGATTAGAGTCAGATCAGAGCCAGATCAGAACCAGATCAGAGCCTGATCAGAACCAGATCAGAGCTAGATCAGAGCCAGATCAGAGCCACATCAGAGCCAGATCAGAACCAGATCAGAGGCACATCAGATACACATCAGAGCCAGATCAGAGCCAGATCAGAACCAGATCAGAGCCACATCAGAACCAGATCAGAGCCACATCAGAACCAGATCAGAGCCACATCAGAGCCACATCAGAGCCAGATCAGAACCAGATCGGAGTCAGATCAGAGCCAGATCAGAGCCACATCAGAACCAGATCAGAGCCAGATCAGAACCAGATCAGAGCCACATCAGATACACATCAGAGGCAGATCAGAGCCACACCAGAACCAGATCAGAGCCACATCAGAACCAGATCAGAGCCACATCAGAGTCAGATCAGAGCCACATCAGAGCCAGATCAGAACCAGATCGGAGTCAGATCAGAGCCAGATTAGAGCCACATCAGAACCAGATCAGAGCCACATCAGAACCAGATCAGAGCCAGATCAGAGCCACATCAGAACCAGATCAGAGTCAGATCAGAGTCAGATCAGAGCCAGATCAGAGCCAGATCAGAACCAGATCGGAGTCAGATCAGAGCCAGATCGGAGCCAGATCAGAGCCACATCAGAACCAGATCAGAGCCAGATCAGAGCCAAAAAAGAGCCACATCAGAGCCAGATCATAACCAGATCAGAGTCAGATCAGAACCAGATCAGAGTCAGATCAGAGCCAGATCAGAGCCAGATCAAAGCCACATCAGAACCAAATCAGAGTCAGATCAGACCCAGATCAGAGCCAGATCAAAGCCACATCAGAACCAAATCAGAGTCAGATCAGACCCAGATCAGAGTCAGAGTCAGATCAGAGTCACATCAGAACCAGATCAGAGCCAGATCAGAGTCAGATCAGACCCATATCAGAGCCATATCAAAGTCAGATCAGAGTCAGATCAGAGTCAGATCAGAGCCACATCAGAACCAGATCAGAGTCAGATCAGAGCCACATCAGAGCCAGATCAGAGCCACATCAGAACCAGATCAGAGTCAGATCAGAGCCACATCAGAGCCAGATCAGAACCAGATCAGAGTCAGATCAGAGCCAGATCAGAGCCAGATCAGAACCAGATCGGAGTCAGATCAGAGCCAGATCGGAGCCAGATCAGAGCCACATCAGAACCAGATCAGAGCCAGATCAGAGCCAAAACAGAGCCACATAAGAGCAAGATCAGATTCAGATCAGAACCAGATCAGAGCCAGATCAGAGCCAGATCAGAGCCAGATCAGAGCCACATCAGAACCAGATCAGAGTCAGATCAGACCCAGATCAGAGTCAGAGTCAGATCAGAGCCAAAACAGAGCCACATCAGAACCAGATCAGAGTCAGATCAGACCCATATCAGAGCCAGATGAGAGTCAGATCAGAGCCAGATCAGAGTCACATCAGAGCCACATCAGAACCAGATCAGAGCCAGATCAGAGCCAGATCAGAACCAGATCAGAGTCACATCAGAGCCACATCAGAACCAGATCAGAATCAGATCAGAGCCACATCAGAACCAGATCAGAGTCAGATCAGACCCAGATCAGAGCCACATCAGAGCCAGATCAGAACCAGATCAGAGCCAGATCAGAGCCAGATCAGAGCCACATTAGAACCAGATCAGAGTCAGATCAGACCCAGATCAGAGTCAGAGTCAGATCAAAGCCAAAACAGAGCCACATCAGAACCAGATCAGAGTCAGATCAGACCCATATCAGAGCCAGATCAGAGTCAGATCAGAGCCAGATCAGAGTCACATTAGAGCCACATCAGAACCAGATCAGAGCCAGATCAGAGCCAGATCAGAACCAGATCAGAGTCACATCAGAGCCACATCAGAACCAGATCAGAATCAGATCAGAGCCACATCAGAGCCACATCAGAACCAGATCAGAGTCAGATCAGACCCAGATCAGAGCCACATCAGAGCCAGATCAGAACCAGATCAGAGCCTGATCAGAACCAGATCAGAGCTAGATCAGAGCCACATCAGAGCCACATCAGAGCCAGATCAGAACCAGATCAGAGCCACATCAGATACACATCAGAGCCAGATCAGAGCCAGATCAGAACCAGATCAGAGCCACATCAGAACCAGATCAGAGCCACATCAGAACCAGATCAGAGCCACATCAGAGCCAGATCAGAGCCACATCAGAGCCAGATCAGAACCAGATCGGAGTCAGATCAGAGCCAGATCAGAGCCACATCAGAACCAGATCAGAGCCACATCAGAACCAGATCAGAACCAGATCAGAGCCACATCAGAACCAGATCAGAGTCAGATCAGAGCCAGATCAGAGCCAGATCAGAACCAGATCGGAGTCAGATCAGAGCCAGATCGGAGCCAGATCAGAGCCACATCAGAACCAGATCAGAGCCAGATCAGAGCCACATCAGAGTCAGATCAGAACCAGATCAGAGTCAGATCAGAGCCAGATCAGAGCCAGATCAAAGCCACATCAGAACCAGATCAGAGTCAGATCAGACCCAGATCAGAGTCAGAGTCAGATCAGAGTCACATCAGAACCAGATCAGAGCCAGATCAGAGTCAGATCAGACCCATATCAGAGCCAGATCAAAGTCAGATCAGAACCAGATTAGAGTCAGATCAGAGCCAGATAAGAGCCACATCAGAACCAGATCAGAGTCAGATCAGACCCAGATCAGAGCCACATCAGAACCAGATCAGAGCCAGATCAGAGCCAGATCAGGGCCAGATCAGAGCCAGATCAGAGCCAGATCAGAGCCAGATCAGGGCCAGATCAGAGCCAGATCAGAGTCACATCAGAGCCACATCAGAACCAGATCAGAATCAGATCAGAGCCAGATCAGAGCCACATCAGAACCAGGTCAGAACCAGATCAGAGCCAGATCAGAACCAGATCAGAGCCAGATCAGAGCCACATCAGAACCAAATCAGAGTCAGATCAGAGCCACATCAGAGCCAGATCAGAACCAGATCGGAGTCAGATCAGAGCCAGATCGGAGCCAGATCAGAGCCACATCAGAACCAGATCAGAGCCAGATCAGAGCCAAAACAGAGCCACATAAGAGCAAGATCAGATTCAGATCAGAACCAGATCAGAGCCAGATCAGAGCCAGATCAGAGCCACATCAGAACCAGATCAGAGTCAGATCAGACCCAGATCAGAGTCAGATCAGAGCAAAAACAGAGCCACATCAGAACCAGATCAGAGTCAGATCAGACCCATATCAGAGCCAGATCAGAGTCAGATCAGAGCCAGATCAGAGTCACATCAGAGCCACATCAGAACCAGATCAGAGCCAGATCAGAGCCAGATCAGAACCAGATCAGAGTCACATCAGAACCAGATCAGAATCAGATCAGAGCCACATCAGAGCCACATCAGAACCAGATCAGAGTCAGATCAGACCCAGATCAGAGCCACATCAGAGCCACATCAGAACCAGATCAGAGTCAGATCAGACCCAGATCAGAGTCAGAGTCAGATCAGAGCCAAAACAGAGCCACATCAGAACCAGATCAGAGTCAGATCAGACCCATATCAGAGCCAGATCAGAGTCTGATCAGAGCCAGATCAGAGTCACATCAGAGCCACATCAGAACCAGATCAGAGCCAGATCAGAGCCAGATCAGAACCAGATCAGAGTCACATCAGAGTCACATCAGAACCAGATCAGAATCAGATCAGAGCCAGATTAGAGCCACATCAGAACCAGGTCAGAACCAGATCAGAGCCAGATCAGAACCAGATCAGAATCAGATCAGAGCCAGATTAGGGCCAGATGTGTCGACAACCAGGGTTTCAGTTTCAGAACTTAATTCTGAAACAAAGTCCCTTGATAGAAATGAATCAACAGATGTGAATGTTCCTGAACCAGAAATACAACGAGTCAATTTAAAAGAAAAATTCATGGTTTTGGGACAAATAGTTGCAATGATACAGCATTAGCTATTTTACAGAAAAAGTAGCAATTTTGCAAAAGTTGATATTTGATGATAAAAAAATGTGTAATTGTGAAAGTTGTGATTTTTTTATGACTAAAAATATCAATTTTGCAAAATTCTTAATTTTACAATAAGTCACTTTTTAATGGGAAAAGATAATAAAATTTGTAATTTTACATGAATATTCACAAGTTAATTTGAAGATAAAGTATTGTTAAATTTAAATTAAAAAAAAATCATAAAGGTTTTTTGTGAAATTTTCAATCTTATTATAAAAAATTACTTTTTATTTTTTTAACAACAAAAGCAGTGTTATTGCATATTTTTCCATTTAGCATCAAACGGTATGATTTAAGGTCAAAAGGTGACCTTTTTGATATCGTAGCCGAGCACAGCAGTTACGCTTTGAAATTTAAATAACAGAATAAATAAATAACAAATATCAGAACCAGATCAGAGCCACATCAGAACCAGATCAGAGTCAGATCAGAGCCAGATCAGAGCCACATCAGAACCAGATCAGAGCAGTGTTTCCACTAGAAAAAATTGGCACCGGACAATGTGACCGGCAGGTTTTCAATTTACCGGACAAATGTTTGAAATTCCGGTCACATAGGCTATATGAATTTACTGAGGTTAAAAATAAATCATATGCAGTAGTACGATATCAATGCAAGTCATTTAATAGTGTTTTTATTGAAAAACAGGCTATTTCAAATAAAATAAGCCCCGTCAATTGACTCACGAGCGTAACTTAAAAAAATAAATAAATATTGCAGAAGCTTGCGCTCTTCTGACTCCGCTGCGCTGTTTTAATGCGGTTCTGCAGAGAGAAACCTCTCTCTGCTGGCGCACTGGAGACAGGGATCAGCAGGCAATCTGGGCCAGTTGAGCCCACTCGGGGTAGATTTCACTGAAATCCCCGATGAGAACTTCACAGGCCGTTGAGAAGTTCAAGCCTCCATAACCACGGAGCGCTGTCATTACGGAGATGGCGTCTCTGCGCGCACTAGAGATGCGCGGATGAACCGCGCACCCGCGGGCGGAGCGGATAATCCGCATATCGGGCGGATGACTCGTCAAAAAATAATACTTTAGTTAAATTCGGGCGGGTTGCGGTTGAAGCACTCTCAAATAATAAGAAAAAATATTTTACATATTATTAAAAAGGATGGCGGGTCGGTTCGGTTTTGAAAATTGGTGAAAAAACGTTCCTGCAAATGGATAGCGGGCGGATAGAGATTTTAAGAAGCGGTTGCGGGTTAAAATATACGTCATCCGCGCATCTCTAGCGCGCACCTGTGGCATCAATGAGTGGAGCTGTGGCTGGAGCCGACTCGTCCTCACACACTACTCATTAGTAAAAAAAAGGACATGTTTTTTCATAAAATCCATCCATCCATCCATCCATCCATCCATCCATCCATTAGCTTCCGCTTATCCGAAGTCGGGTCGTGGGGGCAGCGGCTTCAGCAGAGACCTCCCTCCCCCCGGCCGCTTCCACCAGCTCCTCTGGGAGAATCCCGAGGCGTTTTTCATAAAATGATGTGGAAATAACCCATTTTATTACAACTGAAATTGTGCTTGGGAGGAGTATTTTCACCGGACATTTTGACCGGAGAGATTATAAAATCCCGGACTTCCGCATATTTTACCGGACAAAGTCCGGCAATTACCGGACAACGGAAACCCTGGATCAGAGTCAGATCAGACCCAGATCAGAGTCAGATCAGAGCCACATCAGAACCAGATCAGAGTCAGATCAGACCCAGATCAGAGTCAGATCAGAGCCACATCAGAACCAGATCAGAGCCAAAACAGAGCCACATCAGAACCAGATCAAAGCCAGATCAGAGTCAGATCAGACCCATATCAGAGCCAGATCAGAGTCAGATCAGACCCATATCAGAGCCAGATCAGAGTCAGATCAGAACCAGATCAGAGCCAAAACAGAGCCACATCAGAACCAGATCAAAGCCAGATCAGAGTCAGATCAGACCAATATCAGAGCCAGATCAGAGTCAGATCAGACCCATATCAGAGCCAGATCAGAGTCAGATCAGAACCAGATCAAAGCCAGATCAGAGTCAGATCAGACCCATATCAGAGCCAGATCAGAGTCAGATCAGACCCATATCAGAGCCAGATCAGAGTCAGATCAGAACCAGATCAGAGTCAGATCAGACCCAGATCAGAGCCACATCAGAACCAGATCAGACCCAGATCAGAACCAGATCAGAGCCAGATCAGAACCAGATCAGAGCCTGATCAGAACCAGAACAGAGCCAGATCAGAACCAGATCAGAGCCAGATCAGAGCCAGATCAGAACCAGATCAGAGCCAGATCAGATACACATCAGAGCCAGATCAGAGCCAGATCAGAACCAGATCAGAGCAACATCAGAACCACATCAGAGCCACATCAGAACCAGATCAGAGCCAAAACAGAGCCACATCAGAACCAGATCAAAGCCAGATCAGAGTCAGATCAGACCCATATCAGAACCAGATCAGAGTCACATCAGAGCCACGTCAGAACCAGATCAGAATCAGATCAGAGCCAGATCAGAGCCACATCAGAACCAGGTCAGAACCAGATCAGAGCCAGATCAGAGCCAGATCAGAACCAGATCAGAGTCAGATGAGAGCCACATCAGAACCAGATCAGAGCCACATCAGAGCCAGATCAGAGTCTGATCAGAGCCAGATCAGAACCAGATCAGAGCCACATCAAAACCAGATCAGAGTCAGATCAGAGCCACATCAGAGCCGGATCAGAATCAAATCAGAGCCCCATCAGAACCAGATCAGAGTCACAGCAGAACCAGATCAGAGCCAGATCAGAACTAGATCAGAGCCACATCAGAGCCATTTCAGAGCCAGATCAGAACCAGATCAGAGCCAGATAAGAGCCAGATCAGAACCAGATCAGAGCCACATCAGAACCAGATCAGAGCGACATCAGAACCGGATCAGAGTCACAGCAGAACCAGATCAGAGCCAGATCAGAACTAGATAAGAGCCACATCAGAGCCATTTCAGAGCCAGATCAGAACCAGATCAGAGCCACATCAGAGCCATTTCAGAGCCAGATCAGAACCAGATCAGAGCCAGATCAGAGCCAGATCAGAACCAGATCAGAGCCACATCAGAACCAGATCAGAGCGACATCAGAACCAGATCAGAGCCACATCAGAACCAGATCAGAGCCACATCAGAACCAGATCAGAGTCAGATCAGAGCCACATCGGAGCCAGATCAGAACCAGATCAGAGTCAGATCAGAGCCAGATCAGAGCCACATCTGAGCCAGATCAGAACCAGATCAGAGCCAGATCAGAGCCAAAACAGAGCCACATCAGAACCAGATCAGAACCGGATCAGAGCCAGATCATAACCGGATCAGAGTCAGATCAGAACCAGATCAGAGTCAGATCAGAGCCACATGAGCCAGATAGAACCAGATCGGAGTCAGATCAGAGTCAGATCAGAACCAGATCAGAGTCAGATCAGACCCAGATCAGAGCCAGATCAGAGTCAGAGTCAGATCAGAGCCACAACAGAACCAGATCAGAGTCAGATCAGACCCAGATCAGAGCCACATCAGAACCAGATCAGACCCAGATCAGAGTCACATCAGAACCAGATCAGAGCCACATTAGAGCCACATCAGAACCAGATCAGAGTCAGATCAGAGCCACATGAGCCAGATCAGAACCAGATCGGAGTCAGATCAGAGCCAGATCAGAGCCAGATCAGAGCCACATCAGAACCAGATCAGAGCCATATCAGAGCCACATCAGAGCCAGATCAGAGCCCCATCAGTACCAGATCAGAGTCAGATCAGAGCCACATCAGAACCAGATCAGAGTCAGATCAGAGCCACATCAGAGCCAGATCAGAACCAGATCGGAGTCAGATCAGAGCCAGATTGGAGCCAGATCAGAGCCACATCAGAACCAGATCAGAGCCAGATCAGAGCCAAAACAGAGCCACATCAGAGCCAGAACATAACCAGATCAGAGTCAGATCAGAACCAGATCAGAGTCAGAGTCAGATCAGAGCCACATCAGAACCAGATCAGAGCCAGATCAGAGCAAAAACAGAGCCAGATCAGAACCAGATCAGAGCCAGATCAGAGTCAGATCAGACCCATATCAGAGCCAGATCAGAACCAGATCAGAGTCAGATCAGAGCCAGATCAGAGCAAGATAAGAGCCACATCAGAACCAGATCAGAGTCAGATCAGACCCAGATCAGAGCCACATCAGAACCAGATCAGAGCCAGATCAGAGCCAGATCAGAACCAGATCAGGGCCAGATCAGAGCCAGATCAGAGCCAGATCAGAGCCAGATCAGAGTCAGATCAGAGTCATCAGAGTCACATCAGAGCCACATCAGAACCAGATCAGAATCAGATCAGAATCAGATCAGAGCCACATCAGAACCAGATCAGAGCCAGATCAGAGCCAGATCAGAGCCAGATAAGAACCAGATCAGAGCCACATCAGAACCGGATCAGAGCCACATCAGAACCAGATCAGAGCCACATCAGAACCGGATCAGAGCCACATCAGAACCAGATCAGAGCCACATCAGAACCAGATCAGAGCCACATCAGAACCAGATCAGAGTCAGATCAGAGCCACATCAGAGCCAGATCAGAACCAGATCGGAGTCAGATCAGAGCCAGATCGGAGCCAGATCAGAGCCACATCAGAACCAGACCAGAGCCAGATCAGAGCCAGATCAGGGCCAGATCAGAGCCAGATCAGAGCCAGATCAGAGCCAGATCAGAGTCACATCAGAGCCACATCAGAACCAGATCAGAATCAGATCAGAGCCACATCAGAACCAGGTCAGAACCAGATCAGAGCCAGATCAGAACCAGATCAGAATCAGATCAGAGCCAGATTAGGGCCAGATGTGTCGACAACCAGGGTTTCAGTTTCAGAACTTAATTCTGAAACAAAGTCCCTTGATAGAAATGAATCAACAGATGTGAATGTTCCTGAACCAGAAATACAACGAGTCAATTTAAAAGAAAAATTCATGGTTTTGGGACAAATAGTTGCAATGATAAAGCATTAGCTATTTTACAGAAAAAGTAGCAATTTTGCAAAAGTTGATATTTGATGATAAAAAAATGTGTAATTTTGAAAGTTGTGATTTTTTTATGACTAAAAATATAAATTTTGCAAAATTCTTAATTTTACAATAAGTCACTTTTTGATGGGAAAAGATAATAAAATTTGCAATTTTACATGAAAATTCATGAGTTAATTTGAAGATAAAGTATTTTAAAATTTAAATTTTAAAAAAATCATAAATGTTTTTTGTGAAATTTTCAATCTTATTATAAAAAATTACTTTTACTTTTTTTTTTAACAACAAAAGCAGTGTTATTGCATATTTTTCCATTTAGCGTCAAACGGTATGATTTAAGGTCAAAAGGTGACCTTTTTGATAGCGTAGCCGAGCACAGCAGTTACGCTTTGAAATTTAAATAACAGAAGCCTCAGATCAAATAAACACATACCTGCTCCCTGTCTGTCTGCGTTCGTGTGTTTAAATAAAGTTTATAGTTTTTTCTTTACATAAAAAAAGGACACGTTAGCATTAGCTGTATCTCCGTTCTGAATCCACTGATACTTAAAAGAAAACCGAAGCTCTTAGTTCGACTTCCACCAACAAAAACAACCGTAAACCGACAGACTGAGGCCAGCTGTTGGACCGGACCGGATCGGACCGGACTCCCGGTGCTGCAGGTCAAGAGGAGCCTGGCTAACTTCCGCAACGAACCTTCAGAATAAAAGCCGACAGACGTTCAAAAAGTAATTTCATGATCCTTTTTAGTTTGTTTTGGGTGGCTGCCAACCGATTACAACTGATTTTTAGAATATTTACCATCTTCAGTCGCCATAATTGCTGAAAAAAAAAACTGTTCAGATCACCTCAATAGATGTTCTACATTTCTGGTGCCCACATGGAGAAATTTGAACTATTCTAAGACTCATATGGTAAATGAATAAATAAATGCATTTATTATTCAAATATACAGTATATTTAGTATAAATATGAACAGATATCAGTCAATCAATTTAAAATGGATAAAATGCAATATTGAAGCTCATCTCGCTCAGCTTTTTATTTCCTCCTTTTATGGTGTATTATATATTTTACTTTTTTTTTTTCTTTTTCATCTTTGATAGTAATTATTTCATTAGGTCTCCTTCAGTAGTTATTCCTGGCACATGAACAGTGTTTATTCATTTTTTTAATTTTAGGACATTTTTACTAACTTGTTTTCAGCACATTCCTTCTTTTAATTTAATTAAATTTTGAAATTGAATTGAAAGAATAAAACAAAATAGTGAATAAATATGATAATAAAAATCCTACATATCTGACATGATATTAATCATTCAGTAAAATGTTCTAGAAAATTAACTTCTCTCTAGAGTATTATTCTCATCAAACTGAATATTTTTATATGATCTTATCTATAGTGAATCTATATTCTTTTACCTACTGTCTGTTTTTATCCTTTTTATTTTTTGTCTTTTAATCTTTTAGTTTTTTGGGTTAGGGTTAGGGTTAGGGTTTTTATTATCTGTTGTGATCCTGTTTTGTTTTATTTTGTGAAGCACTTTGGGTTGCATTTTTAATGTATGAAAAGTGCTATATAAATAAAGTTTGATTTGAATAATATTCTAGGATATGACACACATATTTGAACAGCAAACCTTTATATTCTAGTTTTAGGGTGTTTTTTTTTTTATTTCGTATTTCGTATATTTTTATAAAACAATATATTTCTATATAAACCAGACACTGATTATTTGATATAACTACTTCAACCAGACAGCTTAACAGGTTAGTTGCTTTCTGACAGTACAGCTCTGGGACAGTACCTCCAACTTCCATCTGTGTAGCTCCTAAAATTAACCTTTTTTCTACCTGATATTTTTGCACTTCAGTGAGCTGCGTTAACAAGTGAATTTCTCTGCTGTGGGATCAATGAAGTTTGATCTGATCTTATTGACTCGTTGTTCATCTGGTGGTCTAAACCTTCCTGTACCAGACCAGTGGCCTTCTTTATTCTGTTGTCATTCAATTTCAATGTTCTCTATATGTGTATAATTTTGATTTTATACACATTTATCTGGTCTTTTATTCTTGACCCGAATACGTCTAATATGTCATATTTCTATGTCGTATTTGTGACAAGCTGACAATTTACATTAACAATTTACATTAGTACGACAAAAGCGGTTTGTGGGTCTATGCTTTTATTTTGAAAATACATATCAGTTATAAATGACGTTTTCCGTTTTGTTTTGTTTAGTTTTTTTTCTCTTTTGCAATTACGTAGCCTGACTTCGGTCCGTCTCTGAAAAAGCGCCGCCGCTGCTGTGGTGGAAACTGTGTGCTAAAGGTTCCGCTTTTAAAAAAAGAAATATATTTTTATTTCTACCTTTTTCGTTTTTCTTTTTTTTTTAATTAGAATGTAAGGGAATGATCACAACACTATGAAAATAAGGAAAAACTGTAGCGATGAAAACATGAACAAATACGCTATAATTCTGCATAATTATCTGCATAATAAATGTGCTAAAAACGAACTTGAAAAAAAATTTCATTTTTATGAATCTCATGAATCTCATTTTCATGTATCTCAACAACTTTATAAAAGTGTGACTTCTGACTTGCATTAAGTTCCACATGATGGCACCAAAACCAAAAAGTAAATGACCAAATAAAGTAGAATAAAAGAGTTTAACGGGTCTCTTCTGAATGTGGGGCAGTTACCTGATTACTGGACCACATTGGCTCTGCAAATATAAAACCCCGATGACACGATGACACTGATCAGCTCAGTATCTCAACATGCATGTGTGTGGGTGTTTGTTTTTACTCCTCATTGGCTGATGTTGGAAACTTTTGTGATATTTTTGTTATTTTTAACGGCTGAGCCCTTCTGTCTTCTCAGGCTTTAAAGTCGTCATCATGAGGAAGAAACTGAATCTGAAGAGTCGACCAAAGAGAGGAAGAACATATGACCACATCCTGACAACACAAATACACACACACACACACAGACACACAGTAGCAGTCAGAGTCGCTGCGTCGCAGCTGGTGATGTT
The DNA here is from genome assembly GCA_018398805.1 of Hirundichthys speculiger. Classification (NCBI taxonomy): domain Eukaryota; kingdom Metazoa; phylum Chordata; class Actinopteri; order Beloniformes; family Exocoetidae; genus Hirundichthys; species Hirundichthys speculiger. Next base: position 205,811 of record JAGFBZ010000366.1, on the reverse strand, counting down.
TCAGGTAGGAGCTCGTCTCACTGACTTTTAATTCAAACTAACTGGTCACTTCAAGCCTCTAGTTTGGTATTTTTTTCTTCATATTTGAGTTTTCTGTGAAAACCTTTTAAATTGTGCACTTCCTTAACAGCTGTAGTTCATTTGATCATATCAGGAAGATTTTAGAGAGTGACAGAAGATGAGATCACACTTTTATTTCAGATTAAAACATTTTTATTGAATTGATCCAGATAACTTAAATCAACCAGGACGAAGATCATTGACGTTGGCTCTAATGAGTTTTAACATCTTGATAACTTGAAGTTGCGGCTCGACGACACAGAGAGTTTAATGCGTCTCTGGGTGTGAATTGTCAGTTGTGTCCCGTTATCACACATTCACACTTAGTCATACAGAGACACGCAGCAACTCCGTGGTCGGTACGTCCTCAGAAACAAAAGATCTGCGCCGATAAGTTCACCAAAAGTTTCCATTCAACGCTGCGGCCGCCAGGAGCCGTTTAAAATGCAGAAGAATGTCGTTGCCGTGGTAAAACTGATCAGAAATTGACAAATCCTCTCATGAGTTGCTCATCCTCATCTGAAAGTGGCCAGAGTTTAAACTGAAGACAGATCAGTATCTTCACTTGAAACATCAACTGAACGTTTTTACAGGTTTCCTGTTAAAGAAAACCATTATCTAAAGGGGTTCCTCATGGAAGCATTTAATGTTTCTACAGTAGGCGTCCACAGGAAGACGATGACATACAGACTCCTGTGAGTCTCTGATGGAGTGGTAACAGCAAACAGCTATCTAAACTGTCCAAACAGGGAGAATAGAGACTCATGGATGTCATGGTCAAGACAACTAGGCCTTAAAAAGGTCCATGTGGCAAGGATAAGGACTTACAATTCTTCATTGAGCACAGAGCAGCAGGTGTTATTGTGCTTCTATGTGTCCATATATGGACGATAACGACTCCCAGCTGGATGGTAATGACTCCTTGGTGTTCACACATATGTGTCTGTACATGAACAAACTGCCAGGTGTTCATATATGGATGATAAAGATCCCCAGCTGGCCACGTGGACCATGAAGACTCCCAGGTGTTCATATATGGATGATAAAGATCCCCAGCTGGCCACGTGGACCATGAAGACTTCCAGGTGTTCATATATGGATGATAAAGATCACCAGCTGGCCACATGGATCATGAAGACTTCCAGGTGTCCATATTTGGATGATAAAGATCACCAGCTGGCCACGTGGACCATGAAGACTCCCAGGTGTCCATATATGGATGATAAAGATCCCCAGCTGGCCACGTGGACCATGAAGACTCCCAGGTGTCCATATATGGATGATAAAGATCACCAGCTGGCCACATGGACCATGAAGACTTCCAGGTGTTCATATATGGATGATAAAGATCACCAGCTGGCCACATGGACCATGAAGACTTCCAGGTGTCCATATATGGATGATAAAGATCACCAGCTGGCCACGTGGACCATGAAGACTCCCAGGTGTTCATATATGGATGATAAAGATCACCAGCTGGCCACATGGACCATGAAGACTTCCAGGTGTTCATATATGGATGATAAAGATCACCAGCTGGCCACATGGACCATGAAGACTTCCAGGTGTCCATATATGGATGATAAAGATCACCAGCTGGCCACGTGGACCATGAAGACTCCCAGGTGTTCATATATGGATGATAAAGATCACCAGCTGGCCACATGGACCATGAAGACTCCCAGGTGTCCATATATGGATGATAAAGATCCCCAGCTGGCCACGTGGACCATGAAGACTCCCAGGTGTTTATATATGGATGATAAAGATCACCAGCTGGCCACATGGACCATGAAGACTTCCAGGTGTTCATATATGGATGATAAAGATCACCAGCTGGCCACGTGGACCATGAAGACTCCCAGGTGTCCATCTATGGATGATAAAGTTCACCAGTTGGCCACGTGGACCATGAAGACTCCCAGGTGTCCATATATGGATGATAAAGATCACCAGCTGGCCACGTGGACCATGAAGACTCCCAGGTGTCCATATATGGATGATAAAGATCCCCAGCTGGCCACGTGGACCATGAAGACTCCCAGGTGTCCATATATGGATGATAAAGATCCCCAGCTGGCCACGTGGACCATGAAGACTCCCAGGTGTCCATATATGGATGATAAAGATTACCAGCTGGCCACATGTGGACCATGAAGACTCCCAGGTGTCCATATATGGATGATAAAGATTACCAGCTGGCCACGTGGACCATGAAGACTCCCAGGTGTCCATCTATGGATGATAAAGATCCCCAGCTGGCCACATGTGGAACATGAAGACTCCCAGGTGTCCATATATGGATGATAAAGATCCCCAGCTGGCCACGTGGACCATGAAGACTCCCAGGTGTCCATATATGGATGATAAAGATCCCCAGCTGGCCACGTGGACCATGAAGACTCCCAGGTGTCCATATATGGATGATAAAGATTACCAGCTGGCCACATGTGGACCATGAAGACTCCCAGGTGTCCATATATGGATGATAAAGATCACCAGTTGGCCACGTGGACCATGAAGACTCCCAGGTGTCCATCTATGGATGATAAAGATCCCCAGCTGGCCACATGTGGAACATGAAGACTCCCAGGTGTTCATATATGGACGATAAAGATCACCAGCTGGCCACATGGACCATAAGGACTCCCAGGTGTCCATATATGGATGCTAAAGATCACCAGTTGGCCACACGTGGACCATGAAAACTCCCTGGTGTCCATATATGGATGATAAAGATCACCAGTTGGCCACACATGGACCATGAAGACTCCCAGGTGTCCATATATGGATGATAAAGATTACCAGCTGGCCACGTGGACCATGAAGACTCCCTGGTGTCCATATATGGATGATAAAGATCACCAGCTGGCCACGTGGACCATGAAGACTTCCAGGTGTTCATTTATGGATGATAAAGATCACCAGCTGGCCACATGGACCATGAAGACTTCCAGGTGTCCATATATGGATGATAAAGATCACCAGCTGGCCACGTGGACCATGAAGACTCCCAGGTGTCCATATATGGATGATAAAGATCCCCAGCTGGCCACGTGGACCATGAAGACTCCCAGGTGTCCATATATGGATGATAAAGATCACCAGCTGGCCACATGGACCATGAAGACTTCCAGGTGTTCATATATGGATGATAAAGATCACCAGCTGGCCACATGGACCATGAAGACTTCCAGGTGTCCATATATGGATGATAAAGATCACCAGCTGGCCACGTGGACCATGAAGACTCCCAGGTGTTCATATATGGATGATAAAGATCACCAGCTGGCCACGTGGACCATGAAGACTCCCAGGTGTTCATATATGGATGATAAAGATCACCAGCTGGCCACATGGACCATGAAGACTTCCAGGTGTTCATATATGGATGATAAAGATCACCAACTGGCCACGTGGACCATGAAGACTTCCAGGTGTCCATATATGGATGATAAAGATCACCAGCTGGCCACGTGGACCATGAAGACTCCCAGGTGTTCATATATGGATGATAAAGATCACCAGCTGGCCACATGGACCATGAAGACTCCCAGGTGTCCATATATGGATGATAAAGATCCCCAGCTGGCCACGTGGACCATGAAGACTCCCAGGTGTCCATATATGGATGATAAAGATCACCAGCTGGCCACGTGGACCATGAAGACTCCCAGGTGTCCATATATGGATGATAAAGATCACCAGCTGGCCACGTGGACCATGAAGACTCCCAGGTGTCCATATATGGATGATAAAGATCCCCAGCTGGCCACGTGGACCATGAAGACTCCCAGGTGTCCATATATGGATGATAAAGATCACCAGCTGGCCACGTGGACCATGAAGACTCCCAGGTGTCCATATATGGATGATAAAGATCACCAGCTGGCCACGTGGACCATGAAGACTCCCAGGTGTTCATATATGGATGATAAAGATCACCAGCTGGCCACGTGGACCATGAAGACTCCCAGGTGTCCATATATGGATGATAAAGATCCCTAGCTGGCCACGTGGACCATGAAGACTCCCAGGTGTCCATATATGGATGATAAAGATCACCAGCTGGCCACGTGGACCATGAAGACTCCCAGGTGTTCATATATGGATGATAAAGATCACCAGCTGGCCACGTGGACCATGAAGACTCCCAGGTGTTTATATATGGATGATAAAGATCCCCAGCTGGCCACGTGGACCATGAAGACTCCCAGGTGTATATATGGATGATAAAGATCACCAGCTGGCCACGTGGACCATGAAGACTCCCAGGTGTCCATCTATGGATGATAAAGTTCACCAGTTGGCCACGTGGACCATGAAGACTCCCAGGTGTCCATATATGGATGATAAAGATCACCAGCTGGCCACGTGGACCATGAAGACTCCCAGGTGTCCATATATGGATGATAAAGATCCCCAGCTGGCCACGTGGACCATGAAGACTCCCAGGTGTCCATATATGGATGATAAAGATCCCCAGCTGGCCACGTGGACCATGAAGACTCCCAGGTGTCCATATATGGATGATAAAGATTACCAGCTGGCCACATGTGGACCATGAAGACTCCCAAGTGTCCATATATGGATGATAAAGATTACCAGCTGGCCACGTGGACCATGAAGACTCCCAGGTGTCCATATATGGATGATAAAGATCACCAGTTGGCCACGTGGACCATGAAGACTCCCAGGTGTCCATCTATGGATGATAAAGATCCCCAGCTGGCCACATGTGGAACATGAAGACTCCCAGGTGTTCATATATGGACGATAAAGATCACCAGCTGGCCACATGGACCATAAGGACTCCCAGGTGTCCATATATGGATGATAAAGATCACCAGTTGGCCACACATGGACCATGAAGACTCCCAGGTGTCCATATATGGATGATAAAGATTACCAGCTGGCCACGTGGACCATGAAGACTCCCTGGTGTCCATATATGGATGATAAAGATCACCAATCATTTGAATGAGAACTCTCAGGTCTCCATACAGGGACAATAACAGCTCCCAGGTGTCCATATATAGAAGATTACAATGCAAAGATGAAAAATAATGACTCCCAGGTGTCTACATCAAGGTTATATCCACTCATAGTTGTGTCAACAGAAGGATTATAATGACTCCTGGGCATCCATTTAGGGAATAAAACAGTAGTTTTCCCTCTAAGGACGATAAGGTCTCCCATGTTTCAATACCGTCACAATCATGACTCCCTGGTACCGATATAAATGTATCCATATAGGAATAAAAATGACTCCTAAGTATCCATGCAGGGTCAGTATCGGCTCCCAGGTGTCCATACAGGGATGATAATGACTCCCAGGTAACCACATAGCGAGGCTCAGGGTTTCAGGTATTTCCACAGGAACAATAAGGTCTCTCAAGTATCCATTTAGAGGCAATAATGACTCTCAGGTATACATATAGGGATGATATTGACTCCTAAACATTGTTGTAGGAATAGTAACGACTCCCAGAACAATATTGATCACCAATATCCAAAAGGGATGGCTCCAGGTCCCAGATATCAACTCCTCAGGTGTCCATCCTGAGACGCCGATGACCCACAAGTGTCCAGAAAAACCATGCGAGCCCAGACACAAAAACCCAACCAATCAATCAATGACACGGTCAGTTTGTTTCTGTCCCCACAGATTCTGACCAGGACCAGAATCTAGCATGCATCCAGGATCAACAGGTGTGTGCACGCATGACAACATGTCAGACTTGTGGCCATTTTCTCCTCCTCCCATCGTCCATCACTCCTCCCAGTCCAGCTCGCTCCCTCCTTTCTCCTCCCTGTCGTCGTTAAGGAACCACAGACACCCTCCTCCTTCCAAGGTTCTTATCTACGCTACCTTTCCTGACTTTTCTAGTTATACACTGTACTGTTGTACGTATTCCTGCATTTACTTGCTGCGTTTCTGCATCCACAGGTAACATCTCCTCACCTGTGCCCATCCCAGGTAACCTCCCCGGATGCTATACTTCAGACCCAGATGTCCTCATTTCAGGTTCCCCAATCTCAGATGACCTCCCCTCATTACACTCACCCCCAGGTGACCTCCCCACATTTCCCCCAGGCCCAGGTGACCTCCCCTCACCTTGCACCACAGCTGCAGGTATCCTCCTCCCAGCTCTTCTATCACCCCTCTTCCCCTCAGGTAAATTCCCTTAATCACTTGGCTCCTGCTCAGGTGAACTCCCCCCTCCTCCCCCACACCCACGTTTCCTCCCCTCAGCTGATGCCATCAGCTCAACATCTCCTCTTCAACCATAATCCCGATCCAGATTTGGAGATCCAGAGCTGGAACGACTGCGAGCCAGCTGCTGATCTTTCCTTCTTCCTCAGCGGTGACGGTTTCTCCTACCAGGTAAGAACAATCGTCTTCTTTAAGCCAACAGTGGTGCCCCTGATTTGAGCCATCCTCTGATCATGTCTTTGTCTTTAGAACCAGTCAGCCCCTCAACTGGATCTCCACCTCCAGAACCTGAACCAGTTCAGCACTGGTGAAATTCCCCAGAGAGGGTTAGGGTCAGACAGCGCACACAAACTCTATGACAGTCACATGGTGGGTGCGGCTGGGATGTTTGAAAGCAGTGGTTCGGCCCAGCAGACGGTGGGGGCTCTGGTGTCCACTGTGTCCCAGCTGCAGTGCTACCCGCTGGGTTCCACATCTGGAGGAGGTTCCATGGGGAACTGGAGGTCTGCAGAGTTAAGCTCATCATCTGCTCAGGACTTCCCCAGAAGCCAGTTTTTCTTTGACAGTTACCAAGATGGTTTTGCACCACAACCCTTCTCTAGTCCCACAACCCCTGGACCGAGTCCTCATTGCCCACAAACTCCAACCGTCTCCAGTCCGGGTCCTCACATGCAGCCCACTACAGAAACGATGGGCTTCCACGCACCAACGACTCCACGACCGAGCAAAGATTTTACCTTCAGCTGTGCTCTGAAGGAGTCTGACAGCTTCTGCGCAGCCTCCGATACGGGTCAGCGGCACCAGATCAGCCGACACCTTCACCTGAGCCAGATCGAGCAGGTCGAGGACCCGTCTGGCCCCCGAAGAACTCCTGGCAGCTCCCAGACCGGTTTATCTTCTCATAATGTGAGCCAGACTGGTCCTAGTCTAGGTCTGTCTGCTGGGTCGACCTGCAAAGAGGAGTGTGGAAGAAGAGGAAGAGGTGGAGCAAGAGAACGTGGTCAACCAGATGCGACCTGGGTTAGTGTTTATTCTGTTCATGTCATCCTGGAAGTGAATGAAAATGTGTGCATGTGGAGACACCATTAAAGGAGATGCGTCATGGAAGAAAGGGGCTTCAAACCTACATTTCTGGTGTCTAAAAATACAACAAACAAAGATTTTCAACAAGAGTTGACCTCATAGGACCTTTTCAACAAGAGTTGACCTCATAGGAGTTGAGGTCAACTCTTGTTGACCTCAACTCCTATGAGGTCAACTCTTGTTGACCTCAACAAGGTCAACATGAGCCTGTTCAACAAGAGTTGACCTCATAGGACCTTTGGTCCTATGAGGTCAACTCTTGTTGAACAAGCTCTTGTTGACCTTGTTGAGGTCATAGGACCAAAGGTCCTATGAGGTCAACCTCATAAGACCTTTGGTCCTATGACGCCCTTTTTAAGGTCATATTACAGATTATTTTAGTGAAATACGGACTTTCGCAAAACCACAACTGTTTGACATAAAATTATGACCTTTTTGTGAATTTCATATAACTGCAACTTGATGTCCTATAATCATGACATTTAGTTGTACATTTGCCAAAATTGAGACTTTTTAAGTAAATTCGAGAACTTTTTGTCCAAAATTAAACTTTTGAAAAATCACTAGTTTTTGGCATAAGATTCAACTTTATGTCCTAAAAATTGTACATTTTTGTTGTAAAATCACAAGCAAATTGTTGACATAAAATCATGATTTGGTTGTAAAATCACAAAATCCCCAACCTTTTGTCCTAAAAGGAAACTTGTAGCTGCGATGTTTGTCAGCCCGTGGCTGTCGTTGGTGAAACTGCTCGTCAATGATCGTTAGCCAGAACGGACCCTTGTCAAATCAGAGGGCAAAGGGGGAGGAGCTTGAGCACCACCTGGAGTCTACCTGTGCACGTGTCTGATTATCAGATCTCATCTGGTGTCTTGAGGTTAATGGCTGGCTCACTGTCGCTACTCAGCTCTCAGCACAGACTCGGCTCCTGAGCTGTGGATACAGACCTAACAGAGCATCGGTATTCTTATTCTAGACGGGATCTGCTTTAATGTGTTGTACTAACAGACCCCCCATGACCAGGTCTGGGTCTGGGGGTCCAAGGATGAAGCTTGGCAGCTGTGCTAAACAAGCATCAGCTACACGCTACAAGTCAAGTCAAGAAAACTTTATTGTCCCCAGGGGGCAATTAACAGTGCAGTAGCAGCAAGACAGTGACAACAACAATAATCACAACAATAAAATGCACGACACTGACAAGAACAAGACAATTAAAAAGCAATAAAATAATAGAAACAGAGATAAAATTAAGTTAGTTGCCCACAGTGCAGTGCGTCTTAAAAGGGGGTTAAAAACTATTCATTATTTAAAAGGCCAATAACCACCGGAACCCAGGATTTTTAAAATCTGTTTGTCCTTATTCTTGGCACCTGAAATCTCCGTCTAGAGGGGAGCAACCTAAATTCAGATGCCAGAGGGTGGCTCGGGTCAGAGAAGACCAGTCTTGCCTTCTTTAAGGACCTGGTTTTGTGCAAGGCCGATATCTCTGTCAGGGGGGTGCCCACAATTTTACTGCACACCTTAACCATCCCCTGGAGTCTACTCCGATTTTTAAGACTAACTAGCCCGAACCAGCAAATAAAAGAGAATGTCGGGACAGACTCAATAAAGCAAGAATAAAACATTTTCATGAAACTTGTATCAATGTTTATATTCCTGAGTTTCCGAAGGAAGTACAAGCGCTGGTTGGCCTTTTTGCACACGGCGTCGATCTGATTAAAAAAAAAAAACATGGTTCCTGATGTCGAGACCAAAATGATCTTTGTAACCGGAGGTTCTGCTGCAGATGTCCACCATCAGCTCGGGCTCACGGGGTGCTCAAGGGGTTCTGAGTCTGACCCCGGGACCCGGGTCAGACTCACAGCCCCCATGGGTCAGACTCACAGCACTCGGGTCAGACTCACAGGACCAGGGTCAGACTCACAGGACCCGGGTCAGACTCAGCACCTGGGTCAGAGTCACAGCACCTAGGTCAGACTCACAGGACCCGGGTCAGACTCACAGGACTCGGGTCAGACTCACAGGACCCGGGTCAGACTTATAGCACCCGGGTGAGACTCACAGCACCTGGGTCAGACTCACAGCACCCGGGTCAGACTCAACACCTGGGTCAGACTCACAGGACCCGGGTCAGACTCACAGCACTCGGGTCAGACTCACCGGACCAGGGTCAGACTCAACACCTGGGTCAGACTCACAGGACCCGGGTCAGACTCAGCACCTGGGTCAGAGTCACAGCACCTAGGTCAGACTTATAGCACCCGGGTGAGACTCACAGAACCAGGGTCAGACTCAACACCTGGGTCAGACTCACAGGACCCGGGTCAGACTCACAGGACCCGGGTCAGACTTATAGCACCCGGGTGAGACTCACAGAACCAGGGTCAGACTCACAGCACTCTGGTCAGACTCACAGGACCAGGGTCAGACTCAGCACCTGGGTCAGACTCACAGGACCCGGGTCAGACTCACAGCACTCGGGTCAGACTAACAGGACCAGAGTCAGACTCAACACCTGGGTCAGACTCGCAGGACCCGGGTCAGACTCACAGGACCCGGGTCAGACTCACAGCACCTGGGGCAGACTCATAGCACCTGGGACAGACTCACAGGACCAGGGTCAGACTCTCAGGACCCGGGTCAGACTCACAGCACCTGAGTCAGACTCACAGGACCCGGGTCAGACTCAGCACCTGGGTCAGAGTCACAGCACCTAGGTCAGACTCACAGGACCCAGGTCAGACTCACAGGACCCGGGTCAGACTCAACACCTGGGTCAGACTCACAGGACCCGGGTCAGACTCAGCACCTGGGTCAGAGTCACAGCACCTAGGTCAGACTTATAGCACCCGGGTGAGACTCACAGAACCAGGGTCAGACTCAACACCTGGGTCAGACTCACAGGACCCGGGTCAGACTCACAGGACCCGGGTCAGACTTATAGCACCCGGGTGAGACTCACAGAACCAGGGTCAGACTCACAGCACTCTGGTCAGACTCACAGGACCAGGGTCAGACTCAGCACCTGGGTCAGACTCACAGGACCCGGGTCAGACTCACAGCACTCGGGTCAGACTAACAGGACCAGAGTCAGACTCAACACCTGGGTCAGACTCACAGGACCCGGGTCAGACTCACAGGACCCGGGTCAGACTCACAGCACCTGGGGCAGACTCATAGCACCTGGGACAGACTCACAGGACCAGGGTCAGACTCTCAGGACCCGGGTCAGACTCACAGCACCTGAGTCAGACTCACAGGACCCGGGTCAGACTCAGCACCTGGGTCAGAGTCACAGCACCTAGGTCAGACTCACAGGACCCAGGTCAGACTCACAGGACCCGGGTCAGACTTATAGCACCCGGGTGAGACTCACAGAACCTGGGTCAGACTTACAGGACCCGGGTCAGACTCAACACCTGGGTCAGACTCACAGGACCCGGGTCAGACTCACAGCACTCGGGTCAGACTCACAGGACCAGGGTCAGACTCAACACCTGGGTCAGACTCACAGGACCCGGGTCAGACTCAGCACCTGGGTCAGAGTCACAGCACCTAGGTCAGACTCACAGGACCCGGGTCAGACTCACAGGACCCGGGTCAGACTTATAGCACCCGGGTGAGACTCACAGCACCTGGGTCAGACTCACAGGACCCGGGTCAGACTCACAGCACTCGGGTCAGACTCACAGCACCCGGGTCAGACTCATAGGACCAGGGTCAGACTCACAGGACCCGGGTCAGACTCACAGAACCCGGGTCAGACTCATAGGACCAGGGTCAGACTCACAGGACCCAGGTAAGACTCAGCACCTGGGTCAGACTCACAGCACCCGGGTCAGACTCATAGGACCCGGGTCAGACTCACAGCACCCGAGTCAGACTCACAGGACCCGGGTCAGACTCATAGCACCCGGGTCAGACTCACAGCACCTGGGTCAGACTCATAGCACCCGGGTCAGACTCACAGGACCCGGGTCAGACTCACAGAACCCAGGTCAGACTCATAGGACCAGGGTCAGACTCACAGGACCTGGGTCAGACTCATCCTTTTCTCCCCCACAGAGGAAGGGGGCGGGGTTAGCATCTTAACTCCACCCTCTTAAGTAGCTTCTGTCAAGAGAGCTGAAAACATCCAGGTTTAAACAGGTGCTTTTGCTCCTGATGTTTATTTTTTTGTTCGTTTGAAAAACAAACTCATAATTTGTCTCCTTTAGGTCCATAGAAACAGCAGGAAATGTAAAAAATAAGTATAAAATAAATTATTTATGTTATTTTTCCTGTTTTGATTTTCAGGTGAAGCAGATGCGATGTGAAAGAAGCTGTGAAGTTCCTGATCTGAGGTAAACTGAGTCATCATGGTAAAGTGATATATTATATACTATATATGATATTGTGGTGCTGATCATGTAGTGACTAGGTGTGTGTGTGTGTGTAGCAGGCTGCTGTGTACAGTGTGTAAGCGTGATTTCAGGAGTCTGCCAGCGTTAAACGGTCACATGCGCTCCCACAGTGGCTTCAGATCACCTGCATGGGGGAAAAAGGTAAAGACCAGTAAGAACAAATGTGTTTCCAGAGCGTAGAAGGAAACTTTAGCTTAGCTTAGCATAGCAGGTGCTAATCTATGGTGCTAACAACATAAAGGAAGAACAACAGACAACAACAGTTGATGATTTAAGTTTGTTCTGTTTTCTTTCTCGTCACGAGGACACCTCCCCACCCTCTCAAAGGCCCGTCTCCATGGTAATGCCCGTCTCCGTGCCCGTCCGAGCGAGAGGCGTGTCCTCGGCATGCAGGAGCAGTCAGAGGAGGTGCAGCCTCCCCCATGCGGCCACCAGGGGTGCTGCGCTCTACCGCAGCCTGATGCACCTCCAGGAGGAGGGGGAGGGTGCAAAGTACTCCCCGCCCCCGATGCTGTGTCCCCAGAGGGCAGGACCGGGGCTGTACTGCTCTCTGACCACCAGGGGGCAGCAGAGAGTCCAGACAGCTAAACTACACAGTAAGACCTGTTCATGACAGGTAGTCATTTTTTTAACAACAAATCGTTAAAGAGCATCTCTGATTGGCAGATGGATCATGTGAGCCTGTAGCCATGGCAACGGCCTGTCCTCCAGCCGAAACGCTAACATCAGGGATCCTCAAACCGTAAGCAACCGAGTTCCTGTCAGACTGTCTGTCACTAACTGACCACGTGCTAACCTGGAGCTGTCAATCACAGGAAGGTCAATTTGGGCCGGAGCTTCCAGGCCGAGATCCCGCCCCTACGGGACAGGAAACATGTTTGCTCTGACTCCCACGATGCTGTTCTGCTCTGGACGCCACGGGACGAGCTGGAACATCCAGCCAACCATCGGAGAGGTGAATGCACACGCAAAGACGGGCCAGCAGGTCCATTTACAGTTTCATTTATTTGGATTATTCTCCACCTTTAACTCAGTTGAGGCTCTGCTGATGATGGCTCGGTCCAGCGCGGTGCCGGGAGGAGGGATCAGCCCAGAACATGCCCTCCACATCCTGTCAGAGTCCAAAGGAGACTTCCTGGTAAAATCGGAAATCAGAAATGGACATACAATTGACATAAGAAGTCACAAAATAGATAAAAAAAAATTATGTAGGCAATACTGAGTACCCCCATGACTCAGCAGCTTGTTAATCCACCTTTAGACCAATAACTTAGGAGAATTTAAATGATGTGAGAACGGCAGAAAGAAGAACTGCTTCAGGACATGTTTTGTGTTTCAGCTGACGGTGGAAAAGCTGCTGTTGTCCTTCAACATCAACCAGACAGGTCAGGTGGACCAGTGCGTTCCTTCAACCTGACCTAACATGTGATTATTAGCGTCCACAGATCCGGAAGGTTTACCTTGAACGTGTCTTTCAGGCGTCAGGTGGAGCCCAGCAGAGAAGAAGCAGCTGCTCAGATCCCTGCAGCTCCATCAGAAGGACTTCAGCAGCATCCAGAAAGCTGTAAGTGGGAACTCAGCAGCATCATAGGACAGGTCCAGTAGGAGTAACAGGGGGTTTCAGGTGACAGTGGGACTGCATCAAAGACACAACCTGACCAAAGATGGCAGAAGATCAACTGAAACTGAAACAGAAACCTCTGTGACCTCACCCACAGGTGTCTACAGAGGGTTTCTGACTCCTCCTTTACTTTTTGGTGATGTGTTTGGTTCCAGGTCCAGACCAAGTCTCTCTCTGAGTGTGTGGAGTTTTATTATCTGTGGAAGAAGAAGCTGAGTCTGGGCAGGAAGACCCAGACGGGCCTGACCGTCACTCTGCCCGACACAAACGTGAGTTAGCGTTGTTACATCAAAGACTGTTATTTACGCTGGCTAAGTCTACAGGGCAGCATGGTGACCTGGTGGTCAGCACTGTTCCATCACAGCAGGACGCTTCCACGGATCCATGCAGTTCCTCTACAGACCACTGGAGGCTGCAGTTCCTCTACTGACCACTAGAGGCTGCAGTTCATTTACTGACCACTAGAGGCTGCAGGTCCTCTACTGACCACTAGAGGCTGCAGGTCCTCTACTCACCACCAGAGGCTGCAGGTCCTCTACTGACCACTAGAGGCTGCAGTTCCTCTACTGACCACTAGAGGCTGCAGTTCCTCTACTGACCACCAGAGGCTGCAGTTCCTTTACTGACCACTAGAGGCTGCAGTTCATTTACTGACCACTAGAGGCTGCAGGTCCTCTACTGACCACTAGAGGCTGCAGTTCCTCTACTGACCACCAGAGGCTGCAGTTCCTCTACTGACCACTAGAGGCAGCAGTTCCTCTACTGACCACTAGAGGCTGCAGTTCCTCTACTGACCACTAGAGGCTGCAGTTCATTTACTGACCACTAGAGGCTGCAGGTCCTCTACTGACCACTAGAGGCTGCAGGTCCTCTTCTGACCACTAGAGGCTGCAGTTCCTCTTATGACCACCAGAGGCTGCAGTTCCTCTACTGACCACTAGAGGCTGCAGTTCCTCTACTGACCACTAGAGGCTGCAGTTCATTTACTGACCACTAGAGGCTGCAGTTCCTCTACTGACCACTAGAGGCTGCAGTTCATTTACTGACCACTAGAGGCTGCAGGTCCTCTACTGACCACTAGAGGCTGCAGTTCCTCTTCTGACCACAAAACATATCCCCTTTGACCTCCATGTTAAACTGTCTGAGAAATAGACATACTTACAGTCTGGTAAAAATAAACAAACTGTTTTGGTCTCCATAGTTTGATTCCACATCCATGACAACTGTATAAGGGAATTTATGTGAACGCAATCTCGTAAATTTATAACATATTTGCATTATAGATATCCATCACAGACGTCACACAATGACCTGGATAGATGATCTGAAGTACTTACAGGACGTACAGGACATGTCATATCCTGAGATCTGTAATCATATTTTTCATGACAAATGTGCTCAAACTTGGAGTAACTGCAGACCTACATGTCTCTGGAGGTTCACCATCAGTCTCTAGAAGTTCACCATCAGTCTCTGGAGGTTCATCATCAGTCTCTGGAGGTTCACCATCAGTCTCTGGAGGTTCATCATCAGTCTCTGGAGGTTCACCATCAGTCTCTAGAAGTTCACCATCAGTCTCTGGAGGTTCATCATCAGTCTCTGGAGGTTCACCATCAGTCTCTGGAGGTTCACCATCAGTCTCTAGAAGTTCACCATCAGTCTCTGGAGGTTCATCATCAGTCTCTGGAGGTTCACCATCAGTCTCTGGAGGTTCACCATCAGTCTCTGGAGGTTCATATCAGTCTCTGGAGGTTCACCATCAGTCTCTGGAGGTTCACCATCAGTCTCTGGAGGTTCACCATCAGTCTCTGGAGGTTCATCATCAGTCTCTGGAGGCAGGGCCGTCGCAAGGGGGGGGCGGGGCCCGGGGCAGACTTGAGATGCAAGGCCCTTTTCAGGATAACCTATTTTCACGTGCTCCGTCAGAGCGAGGACAAATTGCAACCTGTTTGTAGTGTTAGTAGCAACATCAGATAATAATAATAATAATAATAATAACAATAATAATAATAAACAATGGAAAGTAAGAAACAGTAAGAAAAAGCCTTCTAATGACCACATGAAATTATTAGATAAACAAAACTCATTTGTCAAGTGTGAGGCCCCTCATAGCGCGGGGCCCTGGGCGACCGCCCCCTTCACCCCCCCCTTGCGACGGCCCTGTCTGGAGGTTCAACATTAGTCTCGGGAGGTTCACCACCAGTCTCTGGATGTTCACCGTCAGTCTCTAGAGGTTCACCACCAGTCTCTGGAGGTTCATCATCAGTCTCTGGAGGTTCACCATTAGTCTCTGGAGGTTCATCATCAGTCTCTGGAGGCAGGGCCGTCGCAAGGGGGGGGCGGGGCCCGGGGCAGACTTGAGATGCGAGGCCCTTTTCAGGATAACCTATTTTCACGTGCTCCGTCGGAGCGAGGACAAATTGCAACCTGTTTGTAGTGTTAGTAGCAACATCAGATAATAATAATAATAATAATAATAATAATAATAATAATAATAATAATAATAATAATAAACAATGGAAAGTAAGAAACAGTAAGAAAAAGCCTTCTAATGACCACATGAAATTATTAGATAAACAAAACTCATTGGTCAAGTGTGAGGCCCCTCATAGCGCGGGGCCCTGGGCGACCGCCCCCTTCGCCCCCCCCCTTGCGACGGCCCTGTCTGGAGGTTCAACATTAGTCTCTGGAAGTTCATCACCAGTCTCTGGATGTTCACCATCAGTCTCTGGGGGTTCACCGTCAGTCTCTGGAGGTTCACCACCAGTCTCTGGATGTTCACCATCAGTCTCTGGAGGTTCACCACCAGTCTCTGGGGGTTCACCATCAGTCTCTGGAGGTTCACCACCAGTCTCTGGATGTTCACCACCAGTCCCTGGAGGTTCACCATCAGTCTCTGGGGGTTCACCATCAGTCTCTGGAGGTTCACCACCAGTCTCTGGATGTTCACCATCAGTCTCTGGAGGTTCACCATCAGTCTCTGGAGGTTCACCATTAGTCTCTGGAGGTTTACCATCAGTCTCTGGAGGTTCACCATCAGTCTCTGGATGTTCACCATCAGTCTCTGGAGGTTCACCATCAGTCTCTGGAGGTTCACCATTAGTCTCTGGAGGTTCATCATCAGTCTCTGGAGGTTCACCATCAGTCTCTGGAGGTTCACCATCAGTCTCTGGAGGTTCACCATTAGTCTCTGGAGGTTCACCATCAGTCTCTGAAGGTTCACCACCAGTCTCTGGATGTTCACCATCAGTCTCTGGAGGTTCACCATCAGTCTCTGGAGGTTCACCATCAGTCTCTGGAGGTTCATCATCAGTCTCTGGAGGTTCACCATCAGTCTCTGGAGGTTCACCATCAGTCTCTGGAGGTTCACCATCAGTCTCTGGGGGTTCACCATCAGTCTCTGGAGGTTCATCATCAGTCTCTGGAGGTTCATCATCAGTCTCTGGAGGTTCACCATCAGTCTCTGGAGGTTCATCATCAGTATATGAAGGTTCACCATCGGTCTCTGGAGGTTCACCATCAGTTTCTGGAGGTTCACCATCAGTTTCTGGAGGTTCACCATCAGTCTATGAAGGTTCACCATCAGTCTCTGGAGCAGGGGTGTCAAACTGATCCATGAAAGGATCCATCAGTCTCTGGGGGTTCAGGTTCAGGTGGCTGCAGGTTTTTGTTCCAACCATGCAGCAGCACAGCTGAATTGTTTCATTCAATCAACTGAACTGGTTCAGATCTTCAGTGAAGTCTCTGGAAGTTCAGCATCAGTCTCTGGAGGTTCAGAATCAGTCTCTGGAGGTTCACCATCAGTTGGTGTGTAGCTGGATGGAGGATGTGGCTATATTTAGACATGTTGTGGCAGCAGGTTTGTTGATATTCATTAATCGGAGCAGGCTAATTGTTTCCGAATTCCCCCTGAAATGTTTCCTTAATAGTTTTATCCCAGACCTCCATATTTCACTGAGTCTAAAGTCTCTATCATCCAGAATATCAGGAGGAATGAGTGATGTCATCTATGGTTGTTATAGTGACGTTACCATCTCTATCCTCAGGTTTTCCGAATAGATCCTTTTACTTTCAAATGTTGGTAATGTCATTCAGTTTCTAAACAATTTGATTTGGGAAACGTTATATCAAGAACTAAAATTATTGGTCTTGGCTTTGATAACATGGTCAGAAGACACTTCAGAATAATCCCTGGGAACCAGGTCTTTACTCATGCGATCCGTGTTTCTGACCCTGGTCTGCTGACTCCTTCAGTCTTTGATCCTTCATGGACTCAGATTTCTGGGATCTGATCTGTTCTTGCATCTACGAACAACGTGCGTATGTGGTATTTTAGTGACTTTAATAGTGATTTCAGCCTGAATAGCTCAGTTTCGTGGAAGAATGTCAGTAACGCTGTCGCTACACAGTGTCCCACAGTGTTTATGAATGAACTTGACTTTCGTTGTGATGTCATGTGTTTACTATTAGGGGTGTGGTCTTTGGATTGGTGGCTGGCTAGGTGCCATCACTTTAGCCACTTAGCACCTTCAGTGACTCGTGAACAGCTTTGCTTCACCTCTGAGCCCCTCCAGAACCTCCCAGAATCTTCCAGAACAACCCAGAACCTTTCAGAACAACCCAGAACCTTTCAGAACAACTCAGTAACCTTCCAGAACAACCCAGAACCTTCCAGAACAACTCAGTATCTTCCAGAACAACCCAGAACCTTTCAGAACAACTCAGTATCTTTCAGAACAACCCAGTATCTTCCAGAACAACCTAGAACTTTTCAGAACAACTCAGTATCTTCCAGAACAATCCAGAACCTTTCAGAACAACTCAGAACCTTTCAGAATAACCCAGTATCTTCCAGAACAACCCATAACCTTCCAGAACAACCCAGAACTTTCTAGAACAACCCAAAACCTCCCAGAACCTTCCAGAACAACTCATTAATCTTCCAGAACCTTCCAGAACAACTCAGTATCTCCCAGAACAACCCAGAACTTTCTAGAACAACCCAAAACCTCCCAGAACAACTCAGTATCTCCCAGAACAACTCAGAACTTTCTAGAACAACCCAAAACCTCCCAGAACTTTCCAGAACAACTCATTAATCTTCCAGAACCTTCCAGAACAACTCAGTATCTCCCAGAACAACCCAGAACTTTCTAGAACAACCCAAAACCTCCCAGAACAACTCAGAACCTTCCAGAACAACTCAGAACGTTTCTGAACAACCCAGAACCTTCCAGAACAACTCATTAACCTTCCAGAACCTTCCAGAACAACTCAGTATCTCCCAGAACAACCCAGAACTTTCCAGAACAACCCAAAACATTCCAGAACAACTCAGTATCTCCCAGAACAACCCAGAACTTTCCAGAACAACCCAGAACCTTCCAGAACAACCCAGAACCTTTCAGAACAACTCAGAACCTTCCATAACAACGCAGTATCTCCCAGAACAACCCAGTATCTCCCAGAACAACCCAGAACTTTCCAGAACAACCCAGAACCTTCCAGAACAACCCAGCACCTTTCAGAACAACTCAGAACCTTCCAGAACAACCAGAACCAGTCATAGCAGTATCTTAGTACAGTTAAAAGCACAACTAGACATACTGTCTTCAGGATAAGAATGATCCTGGTCTGTTAGGTCTTTACTTCGGGCCCAGAAGTCAAGTCAGTGGGTTGAGTTGGGTCCTGGAGGTCTGGGAACAGTGAGTGGGTCCAGAAGGGTGCAGGGACCTGGAGGGAGGCTGTTCAGCAGTCATCCCTGGTAGCAGCCTGTCTGGAGATAACGGTAGCTGCTTCCTGCTGAACCCACTCAGCATAGACCACCATACCTTTGTGGTTTTAAGTCATTTTACTTGATGAGCTACATGGATGTCAGATCTACCCGTGACACTGAAATAAGGTTTTTGTACCAGGCTGTGCTGCCACCAGGTCAGGTTCCCTGGACTAGAAGAACCAGTACAGTTGTCTAGAAGGGTTAAGCATGACGGCGGAGGCATCATGATGTGGGCACTGTGAACTCCTCTGTACACCAGAGTTCTCTGGAGACGAGTGTGAGCCACCTCTGACTGACAGCAACACAGATGCTCAGAAAAGCTCCATCCTGTCATCGTTCTGGTTTGTCGGTGAGATGTAAGTTTCCACAGAACCGAAGGGTTCAGAGTTTCGGGTCAGTAAACACAAACGAGACTACAGACTGAAGATAAACCACTGAAACCAAATTCCTATTATCTGGCCACATACATACCTGACACAAAACACACACAGCCAAACACACACAGGACACCCACTTCCTGTCACAGCGTCACACTTTTGAGAAAACTGTGACATGACATTTGAAGTAGCCGGCGAGTGTGTGGGTGGGATCAAACCTGTGGTCACGCAGCCGCTCATTCCTCCATCTGGGTCATCTGCATGTGTTCAGCTGCACGCTAACTTCAGGCTTCATTTATGTCTTTGGGTTTACATTTATCTAACTAGTACAGAGCCTTTACTAGTCCTGATCTAACCAGTCTCACTGGGGACAGCTAAAGACATCTTCAGGGGACTTTAAAGAGATATTTGCAGCTTTGTGTTTCAGCAGAAGTTAGCTTTTCTATCGATAATCAAGAGTTTTTGTGGCGACTTTAGCAATATCGTGACTTGTCATTGATCATCTTTTTGATCATCTCAAATGTATCAAAATTATGACTATTTTAAAACATAAAATTTTGGCTTTATGTTACAAAATTGTGAACTTCTCGAAACTCATGTAATCATTGCATTTTGTTAGAAAATCACCAATTATCACGATTTTCTGACATATAATCAAGAATTGTAAAAGATTGCGTTGACCAGGTAAAATGGCAAGTTTTGTGGTATTACACTTTTTAATTATAAAAATCACGATGCTTGAAGAATTGTAACACACAAAATTGCAAATTTATATTGTGAAATATTTGTTTTTTTACATAAAATTATGACTTCATATCAGAATTGTATTTATTTATTTGTATTTGTAATTATATACTAACTTTATGTCTTAAAATCACAAATTCTTCACATCAAATCCCAATTATGTGTCATAAAAATGACTAATTTTATAAAATTGCAACTTTTAAACAAATATTCCCAACTGTTGTTAGTGACAGCAGAGGTTGTTCATGAGGTTACTTCAAAGTTGATTTTAATACTAAAAGAGAAAAATAAAAGCTGGAACTGGTACTGATGCTTGTTTCAAAACTAAATTACCACGATAAACTACAGATTACAGTACCAGAGAACCTCAGGGCTGCAGAGACTGGTGATGTTTTTAAAAAGAGGCTCAAGACCTACCTTCTTAATTTAGCTTTTAACTGAATTTTATTTAATTTTGATTTTTTAATTTAAAAAAGGGGGGAAATATATGTATATATATATATACATGTATATGTGTGTATATGCATGTATGTGTGTATATGTATGTATGTGTGTATATATATATATATATATTTATATATATATATATATATATGTATATATATATATATGTGTGTGTGTGTGTGTGTGTGTGTGTTTGTATATGCATATACATATGTATGTGTGAATATGTTTATATGTATATATATTAGGGCTGGGCAACGATTAAAATTTTTAATCATGATTAATCGCATTATTTCCCTAATTAATCACGATTAATCACATTGTATACGCAAAATCAAATAATGAATTCAAAAGTAGTGTAAAGGTCACTTTTATTTAAATGTTCTGCTACCATATGAACTAAAGTGCCATAACATTTGTTGTTCAAACACTTTTAACATCAGCACTTGTCAGTAACACATATTTAGTGTAAATCTCATCTTAAAAAATGTAAAATAAAATAAAGCTTATTGCCACTGCCAGGGCATTAATGTCATCCTGTTTTTCAAGTACCTTGGTGTGACACTAGACAACATACAAGTACCTTGGTGTGACACTAGACAACATACAAGTACCTTGGTGTGACACTAGACAACAAACTGGACTGGTCTGCCAACACTGAGGTTGCCTACAAGAAGGTCCAGAGCCGACTCTACTTCCTGAGGAGGCTCAGGTCCTTCAATGTGTGCAACAAAATGCTGCAGATGTTTTATCAGTCTGTTGTGGCGAACGTCCTCTTCTTTGCTGTGGTGTCTTGGGGGGCAGGCATCAGGGCTAAGGACGCCAACAGACTGAATAAACTCATCAAAAAAGCTGAGTCTGCTGTTGGCTCTAAACTGGTCCCACTGGAGGAGGTGGTGAAAGAGAGGATGCTAGCAAAACTGCTGGCAATCCTTGACAACCTCTCTCATCCCCTCCACAAAATCCTGGACAAGTTGAAGAGCAGCTTCAGCGGCAGACTCCTTCAACCCCGCTGCTCAAATGAACGATACAGGAGGTCGTTCCTTCCTAGTGCAATTAAAATCTATAACTCCTGGTTGTCAGGGAATAATCGCTGCTGATTACTTCTGCCACTGCCTTCTGTTAATGCCGCACTATCACTTTATTACATTATTACTGGTTTTATTATTACTGGTTTATTATTACTGGTTATTACATTATTACAGTTTTATTATTACAGTTTTATTATTACTGGTTATTACATTATTACAGTTTTATTATTACAGTTTTATTATTACTGGTTATTACATTATTACAGTTTTATTATTACAGTTTTATTATTACTGGTTATTACATTATTACAGTTTTATTATTACTGTTTATTATTACTGGTTATTTTTACAGTTTTATTATTACTTTATTATTACAGTTTTATTATTACAGTTTTATTATTACTGGTTATTACATTATTACAGTTTTATTATTACAGTTTTATTATTACATTATTACAGTTTTATTATTACAGTTTTATTATTACTAGTTATTACATTATTACAGTTTTATTAGTACTGGTTATTACATTATTACAGTTTTATTATTACAGTTTTATTATTAGTGGTTATTACATTATTACAGTTTTATTATTACAGTTTTATTATTACTGGTTATTACATTATTACAGTTTTATTATTACTGGTTTTATTATTACTGGTTATTACATTATTACAGTTTTATTATTACTGGTTTTATTATTACTGGTTATTACATTATTACAGTTTTATTATTACAGTTTTATTATTACTGGTTATTACATTATTACAGTTTTATTATTACTGGTTTTATTATTACTGGTTATTACATTATTACAGTTTTATTATTACAGTTTTATTATTACTGGTTATTACATTATTACAGTTTTATTATTACTGGTTATTACATTATTACAGTTTTATTATTACTGGTTATTACATTATTACAGTTTTATTATTACTGGTTTTGCACACTGTTTTTGTCTACTTACTTTTTATTTAGTGTCTTGTTTTGCACACTGTTTTTTAGTCTATTTATTGTTCTGTTTCTGCACACTGTTTTTTGTCTATTTATTGCCTATTTAATGTCTATTTAATGTCCTGTCTATTTATGTATATTTTTGTATATGCTGCAACAAGCCAATTTCCCCTCGGGGATTATGAAAGTATTTTCAATTCAATTCAATTCAATTATGAAAAATGAAAAAAAAATGATTGTGTCTCAGCACAATCAGAACATTAAAACAGGTAATTTCTGAGGAAACAGCAGAAACTTTTAACGGGGAGTTCAACTTGTCAGTTGTTACAAATAACCTTGTTTCTGTTGAATCCTCCGTCTGGGAGAACTTTAAAATGAAAATGTCCATGTTAAAGTTCAGTAACTTTACCAATGTGTGTATCATTCATTCTTTCCATTTTCAATTGTCAATAAAAAAATTTAAAAAAAAATTAAAAGTGACATTTTATTACGTTTTTCGTTCTAACACAATAAAACAAACAAAAAAAATGCTTGTTTTTTAATATTTCAATTTTAGACTTGAAAAACATGAAAAAAAAAAAATAAGAGAAAAACAGGCCACAGAACTGAATTAGTTTTATAATGGAGGACTGGACTTTCTGTTGTCGTTACACATCTGTGCCACTAGATGGAGCCGTACTGCAGTAACCAGCTAGAGAACAGCAGGACAGTGAACACATGGAGCAGATCTGATGTAAAGTACTGTAAAGTACACAGATTTTTACCATTTTCCATGTCTGTTTTTGCTTTTCTGCATGTTTTTTCTCCCAATTCTTTTCCGGTTCTGCAGCAGCCAGAAACAAACAAAAGCATGTGAGCAACATGCGTTAACGTGCGATAAAATAAATGTCGGCGTTAATAAATTAATGAGTTAACGCAATAATAACGCGTTAAGTTACCCAGCCCTAATATATATATATATATATATATATATATATATATATATATATATATATATCTATATATATATATATATATATATATATATATATATATATATATATATATATATATATATATATATTGTTTTTTTTAGATTCCAGAAAACACAGGATGGGATGTTGGTTTCCTGTGCAAGCACATGCAATTGCCTGGTGGACTTGGTGAATGTTCTTGAAGGGGATTGTGGGAAGAACTGAATTTGGGACGCATCATCAGTAGTGTACCTCTGGATCATGGGGTGTTTCGGCCTTTGACACTATACACCCTCACCAGAGGCGGCCAGCTGCAGGCTGATCAGACCTGAGCTTGCGTCCCAAGCCCAATTATCCATGAGAGTCACCTTGCTGTCAAGTGGCGGACATCTCAGGGGACTATGCATGGCAGGGGCGTCCTGTTCCCTGAGTCAGGCCAAGGCTGACCGCATACCTCCTGTCACACTACTTGGGGGCCCAGCTGGGGTCGTTCCTCTTTAGCCAGAGCCACTGGCTGCTCCTTTCTGCTGCTTCTGACGCAGCTTTGATTGCTGTACGCTGGCTCTGGCCCCTGACTCCCAAGTCCCTTAGTAGTCTGGTGGTAGATGTACCCACGAAGCCCCTGCACCCAACCTCTACTGGGCGGACTTCGGCGTTCCAGCCTCGATGTCGAGCTTCAGTGGCAAGCTCGGAATACCGCAGATGTTTCCGCTCATATGCTTCCTCCATGGAGTCCTCCCAGGGTACAGTGAGTTCCACTATGTACACTTTTTTCAAGGAAGGGGACCAGAGCACCAAGTCAGGCCTCAAGGTGGTGGTGGCGATCTCTGGGGGGAACACCAGCTGTTTGCCAACATCGGCCAGCATCTTCCAGTCACGTGCTGGGCACAGCTGGCTTCTCTCTGATGGAGTAGAGTTGCTCCTGGTAGCTGTGGCCCCTTCCCGGACAAAGGCAGTTCCCCATGAGGTGTTAGGTGTCGGCAGCAGAAGGGCATTGATGCTGGATCGTTTTCCCTCCAGTGTGGAAGCAAGGCTCTTCAGGACTTGGTTGTGGCGCCAAGTGTACCGTCCTTGGGTGAGGCTGGTTTTACACCCTGTGAGTATGTGTCGGAGGGAGGCTGGCTTGGCACACAGGACGCACGCAGGATCTTCGCCAACCCACTGGTGGAGATTAGTTGGCGTTGGAAGGACGTCGTAGGTGGCTCTGATGGCGAAGCTCAAACACCTAGCATCCATGGCCCATACATCCCTCCAGCTCAACCTCCTCCTTTCGACACCTTCCCACCGTGTCCACATTCCCTGTTTGCCGAGGGTGACTGCCTTGGCCCCTCTTGCGACCTCCTCCTGACGCCGCACTTCCTCCACCACCATCTTCCTCCGTGCTGGTGCAGTGGCATTTCTCCAGGTTGGGCGGCTGGTTGTTAGTCCGAGGCCTCCTCTTCCTTGCTGAACGTTCCCCACGACGTCAGCATGTTTGAGAGCTGCTGTTGCCTCTTCCACTGCTCTTGCTGGTGTCCACTTGCGCCCAGTGGCCAAGGTTGGTGCATTCTCCCTAACCGCCGGGTCTTTGGATTCGTTCAAGGTCATTTGCAGACGTGTTTTAGCACACTTGAACTCCTCCGTAAGGCTGGTAAAGGGCAACTTAAGGACACTGTCTCCATAGAGGCCTATTGTGGTGAGGCAGCGCGGGACTCCAAGCCACTTCTTGATGTGGACTGTGACTCGTCTCTCCAGCTTCTCTACTACTGAGATGGGCACCTCATAGACTGCCAAGGGCCACAACACCCGAGGTAGCAGCCCAAACTGGAAGCACCAGGACTTCAGCTTCCCAGGAAGTTGGGTGTTGTCAATCGCCAGTAGGCCTGCATCGATGTCCTTGCGCAGTTGCTTCACCTGGTCTGTATCTTTCAGGCTTGCGTCGTATTGCCTTCCAAGGCTTTTGACTGGCTGCTCAGACACAGTGGGGATTGGGTCGTCGCCGATGAAGAACTGCAGGTCAGCAAGCACTCCCTTCACCACTGATATGCTGCGTGACTTAGATGGTTTGATCTTCATGCGGGCCCAGCTGATGTTCTCCTCGAGTTTCCTGAGTAACCTCCTGGTGCATGGGACGGTGGTAGTCAGGGTGGTGATGTCATCCATGTAGGCTCTGAGGGGAGGAAGGCGCCGGCTAGGGCCGAATCTTTGTCCACCTACGACCCATTTCGAGGCTCGAATGATGATCTCCATCGCCATGGTGAAAGCCAAGGGAGATACGGTGCATCCGGCCATGATGCCCACTTCCAGGTGCTGCCATGAGGTGGTAAATTCAGGCGTAGAGAAGCAGAACTGCAGGTCCTGAAAGTAGTCTTTGACCAGGGTTGTGATTGTGTCCGGGATGTTGAAGAACTTGAAGGTAGTCCAAAGGAGCTCATGGGGCACTGATCCGAAGGCATTTGCAAGATCCAAGAAGATCGCATGGATGTCCTTTTTCTCCCGTTTTGCCATCTGGATCTGGTGCCAGATCATGCTGGTGTGTTCTAGGCACCCAGAGAAGCCCGATATACCGGCCTTCTGGACGGATGTATCCACATACTCATTCCTGTGCAGGTACTCACCCATCCTTTTTGCGATGACTCCAAAGAAGATCTTGCCCTCCACGTTGAGTAAGGCAATTGGGCGGAATTGACTGATGTGTGCTGAGTCTTTCTCCTTTGGGATAAGGATCCCTCCTGCCCTACGCCATGCTTTGGGAATGGACCTCTTCTGCCACACCGTCCTCATGAGGCTCCAAAGAAACTTGCAGACATCTGGTGCGTTCTTGTACACCTTGTATGGGATTCCGTTTGGCCCAGGAGCTGAAGCTGTTCTTGCCCGATGGACAATCTTCTGCACCTCCTTCCATGTTGGGGGACCGGTCTTGAATTGATGCTCGGGGGGGTTGATTGGGGGAATGTCTGGAGGAATGGCCAGGCGTTCATGGCGCTTTGGGTCTGAGTGCGTTGCTCTCAAGTGTTCCTCCAGGTCGTTCTTTGTTGTTTTTAGAACTCCGCTTTTCTCCTTGGTAAAAAGAGTCTTAAGGAACTTGAAGGGATCTTTGTAGAACCTTGTTCTTGTTTGTTCTTTCTTCCTCCTTCGTTTCCGTGAGTTCTCTGCCCTACGGAGGGACTCCAGACGTGTTTTGATGTCATCTTGGAGGGTGCTTATGCCCTTCTTTTCCACATCCGAGGCCTTCTTCCAGAGTTTCCTGAGTTGCCTCCGTTCTTGAACAAGGCGCTTGATCTCTTGTTGCCTCCTGGAGACAGGTGGAGTGGCAACCTGGCTCTTACCTTTCGGCTGTAGTACTCCGAAGCGTTCTGCTCCATATTCATAGATGATGTTTCCCATTTTCTCCAACTTCTTCTCCACCGTACCTCGAAGTTGTTTGAGGGACGGGGTCAGATCATTATTCACCATTTCCCACAGCTTCTTTTCCGCAGCACTGGGCCACTTCACACGCAGTTTGTAGCCTGGAAGGCTCCGCTCTACCGCAGGTCGTCGAGTTTGGGGGGGTTCTACCGCTGATGTTTGTTCCACCGCTAGTTCAGTGCTTGAGTTTACTTCTTCCATGACAGGGGTGCTGATGCTCTCCAAGCTATGGTTTTTGTCCAGTTGGTGAACTTCATTCGACTGATTTGACTCCTTCCGTAAGAAGTAGTCAATGCGAAGTCCCTGACTCTCTTCACTCAAGCATCTTTTCTTTCCCTGGTGAATCCTCAAACCCCGAAAAGATGTTACCTTCCTCCATCCGCAGCTACAAATCTGCAGCTTGTGGTCGCTGCTGTGGCAAGGTTTGCGTTAGTTGCTGTGTTGTTCTCTTGCGCTGTGCTGTCTTTACTCGTAGTCATTTCCGGTCCAGTCGTTACCATTTTGTCAGCCGATGAGTCATCTTCCGCCCCCGCTCTCGCAGACTCTGGGGGTGTTCTCTTTGTTTGCTTTTTCGTAGCTAATAGGGGGTGTCTCTGACATGCTGCAAGACATGGGAGACTACAGACGCGGGCAGCTAACCCAGGACTGTCCCGTTGGGGTCTATTCCCTCCTGCCAGCTGTCTCTCCTCGCCGTCACAGGGACTTTCCCCTGTCGTCAGCTGATCTTTCTCAGCAGTCACTGGACGGGTCCAGAGAATCAGATTCCAGAAAACACAGGATGGGATGTTGGTTTCCTGTGCAAGCACATGCAATTGCCTGGTGGACTTGGTGAATGTTCTTGAAGGGGATTGTGGGAAGAACTGAATTTGGGACGCATCATCAGTAGTGTACCTCTGGATCATGGGGTGTTTCGGCCTTTGACACTATACACCCTCACCAGAGGCGGCCAGCTGCAGGCTGATCAGACCTGAGCTTGCGTCCCAAGCCCAATTATCCATGAGAGTCACCTTGCTGTCAAGTGGCGGACATCTCAGGGGACTATTCATGGCAGGGGCGTCCTGTTCCCTGAGTCAGGCCAAGGCTGACCGCATACCTCCTGTCACACTACTTGGGGGCCCAGCTGGGGTCGTTCCTCTTTAGCCAGAGCCACTGGCTGCTCCTTTCTGCTGCTTCTGACGCAGCTTTGATTGCTGTACGCTGGCTCTGGCCCCTGACTCCCAAGTCCCTTAGTAGTCTGGTGGTAGATGTACCCACGAAGCCCCTGCACCCAACCTCTACTGGGCGGACTTCGGCGTTCCAGCCTCGATGTCGAGCTTCAGTGGCAAGCTCGGAATACCGCAGATGTTTCCGCTCATATGCTTCCT
Source organism: Hirundichthys speculiger (assembly GCA_018398805.1). NCBI lineage: Eukaryota > Metazoa > Chordata > Actinopteri > Beloniformes > Exocoetidae > Hirundichthys > Hirundichthys speculiger. The sequence goes on along the minus strand of JAGFBZ010000366.1, from coordinate 177,396 downwards.
CCATGGAGTCCTCCCAGGGTACAGTGAGTTCCACTATGTACACTTTTTTCAAGGAAGGGGACCAGAGCACCAAGTCAGGCCTCAAGGTGGTGGTGGCGATCTCTGGGGGGAACACCAGCTGTTTGCCAACATCGGCCAGCATCTTCCAGTCACGTGCTGGGCACAGCTGGCTTCTCTCTGATGGAGTAGAGTTGCTCCTGGTAGCTGTGGCCCCTTCCCGGACAAAGGCAGTTCCCCATGAGGTGTTAGGTGTCGGCAGCAGAAGGGCATTGATGCTGGATCGTTTTCCCTCCAGTGTGGAAGCAAGGCTCTTCAGGACTTGGGTTGTGGCGCCAAGTGTACCGTCCTTGGGTGAGGCTGGTTTTACACCCTGTGAGTATGTGTCGGAGGGAGGCTGGCTTGGCACACAGGACGCACGCAGGATCTTCGCCAACCCACTGGTGGAGATTAGTTGGCGTTGGAAGGACGTCGTAGGTGGCTCTGATGGCGAAGCTCAAACACCTAGCATCCATGGCCCATACATCCCTCCAGCTCAACCTCCTCCTTTCGACACCTTCCCACCGTGTCCACTTTCCCTGTTTGCCGAGGGTGACTGCCTTGGCCCCTCTTGCGACCTCCTCCTGACGCCGCACTTCCTCCACCACCATCTTCCTCCGTGCTGGTGCAGTGGCATTTCTCCAGGTTGGGCGGCTGGTTGTTAGTCCGAGGCCTCCTCTTCCTTGCTGAACGTTCCCCACGACGTCAGCATGTTTGAGAGCTGCTGTTGCCTCTTCCACTGCTCTTGCTGGTGTCCACTTGCGCCCAGTGGCCAAGGTTGGTGCATTCTCCCTAACCGCCGGGTCTTTGGATTCGTTCAAGGTCATTTGGAGACGTGTTTTAGCACACTTGAACTCCTCCGTAAGGCTGGTAAAGGGCAACTTAAGGACACTGTCTCCATAGAGGCCTATTGTGGTGAGGCAGCGCGGGACTCCAAGCCACTTCTTGATGTGGACTGTGACTCGTCTCTCCAGCTTCTCTACTACTGAGATGGGCACCTCATAGACTGCCAAGGGCCACAACACCCGAGGTAGCAGCCCAAACTGGAAGCACCAGGACTTCAGCTTCCCAGGAAGTTGGGTGTTGTCAATCGCCAGTAGGCCTGCATCGATGTCCTTGCGCAGTTGCTTCACCTGGTCTGTATCTTTCAGGCTTGCGTCGTATTGCCTTCCAAGGCTTTTGACTGGCTGCTCAGACACAGTGGGGATTGGGTCGTCGCCGATGAAGAACTGCAGGTCAGCAAGCACTCCCTTCACCACTGATATGCTGCGTGACTTAGATGGTTTGATCTTCATGCGGGCCCAGCTGATGTTCTCCTCGAGTTTCCTGAGTAACCTCCTGGTGCATGGGACGGTGGTAGTCAGGGTGGTGATGTCATCCATGTAGGCTCTGAGGGGAGGAAGGCGCCGGCTAGGGCCGAATCTTTGTCCACCTACGACCCATTTCGAGGCTCGAATGATGATCTCCATCTCCATCGCCATGGTGAAAGCCAAGGGAGATACGGTGCATCCGGCCATGATGCCCACTTCCAGGTGCTGCCATGAGGTGGTAAATTCAGGCGTAGAGAAGCAGAACTGCAGGTCCTGAAAGTAGTCTTTGACCAGGGTTGTGATTGTGTCCGGGATGTTGAAGAACTTGAAGGTAGTCCAAAGGAGCTCATGGGGCACTGATCCGAAGGCATTTGCAAGATCCAAGAAGATCGCATGGATGTCCTTTTTCTCCCGTTTTGCCATCTGGATCTGGTGCCAGATCATGCTGGTGTGTTCTAGGCACCCAGAGAAGCCCGATATACCGGCCTTCTGGACGGATGTATCCACATACTCATTCCTGTGCAGGTACTCACCCATCCTTTTTGCGATGACTCCAAAGAAGATCTTGCCCTCCACGTTGAGTAAGGCAATTGGGCGGAATTGACTGATGTGTGCTGAGTCTTTCTCCTTTGGGATAAGGATCCCTCCTGCCCTACGCCATGCTTTGGGAATGGACCTCTTCTGCCACACCGTCCTCATGAGGCTCCAAAGAAACTTGCAGACATCCGGTGCGTTCTTGTACACCTTGTATGAGATTCCGTTTGGCCCAGGAGCTGAAGCTGTTCTTGCCCGATGGACAATCTTCTGCACCTCCTTCCATGTTGGGGGACCGGTCTTGAATTGATGCTCGGGGGGGTTGATTGGGGGAATGTCTGGAGGAATGGCCAGGCGTTCATGGCGCTTTGGGTCTGAGTGCGTTGCTCTCAAGTGTTCCTCCAGGTCGTTCTTTGTTGTTTTTAGAACTCCGCTTTTCTCCTTGGTAAAAAGAGTCTTAAGGAACTTGAAGGGATCTTTGTAGAACCTTGTTCTTGTTTGTTCTTTCTTCCTCCTTCGTTTCCGTGAGTTCTCTGCCCTACGGAGGGACTCCAGACGTGTTTTGATGTCATCTTGGAGGGTGCTTATGCCCTTCTTTTCCACATCCGAGGCCTTCTTCCAGAGTTTCCTGAGTTGCCTCCGTTCTTGAACAAGGCGCTTGATCTCTTGTTGCCTCCTGGAGACAGGTGGAGTGGCAACCTGGCTCTATTTTATTTATTGATTGGTTTATTTTAGTCTTTTATGTGCATTTTTACGATTGCTATGTCTAAGGTTATTTGATATCTGTTCTGAATTTTTATTTTATTCTGAATCAAATCAAACTTTATTTATATAGCACTTTTCATACATTAAAAATGCAACCCAAAGTGCTTCACAAAATAAAACAAAACAGGATCAAAACAGATAATAAAAACTCTTCCCCCCCCCCCCCCCCCCCCCACACACACAACACACACACACACACAGCACACACATGCACACTCACCTCTAGTGGTTATAAGAGGAACTGCAACCTCTTGTGGTCGGTAGGGGAACTGCAGCGTCTAGTGGACAGTAGAGGAACTGTAGCCTCTAGTGGTCAGTAGAGGAACTGCAACCTCTAGTGGTCAGTAGAGGAACTGCAGCCTCCAGTGGTCAGTAGAGGAACTGCAGTCTCTAGTGGTCAGTAGAGGAACTGCAACCTCTAGTGGTCAGTAGAGGAACTGCAGCCTCCAGTGGTCAGTAGAGGAACTGCAGTCTCTAGTGGTCAGTAGAGGAACTGCAGCCTCTCGTGGTCGGTAGAGGAACTGCAGCCTCTAGTGGTCAGTAGAGGAACTGCAGCCTCTAGTGGTCGGTAGAGGACCTGCAGCCTCTAGTGGTCGGTAGAGGAACTGCAACCTCTAGTGGTCGGTAGAGGAACTGCAGCCTCTAGTGGTCAGTAGAGGAACTGCAGCCTCTAGTGGTCGGTAGAGAAACTGCAGCCTCTAGTGGTCAGAAGAGGAACTGCACTCTCTAGTGATCAGTAGAGGAACTGCAGCCTCTAGTGGTCAGTAGAGGAACTGCAGCCTCTAGTGGTCGGTAGAGAAACTGCAGCCTCTAGTGGTCGGTAGAGGAACTGCACTCTCTAGTGGTCGGTAGAGGAACTGCAGCCTCTAGTGGTTATTAGAGGAACTGCAGCCTCTAGTGGTTATTAGAGGAACTGCAGCCTCTAGTGGTCAGTAGAGGAACTGCAGCCTCTAGTGGTCAGTAGAGGAACTGCAGCCTCTAGTGGTTATTAGAGGAACTGCAGCCTCTAGTGGTCAGTAGAGCAACTGCAGCCTCTAGTGGTCAGTAGAGGAACTGCAGCCTCTAGTGGTCAGTAGAGGAACTGCAGCCTCTAGTGGTTATTAGAGGAACTGCAGCCTCTAGTGGTCAGTAGAGGAACTGTAGCCTCTAGTGGCCAGTAGAGGAACTGCAGCCTCTAGTGGTCAGTAGAGGAACTGCAGCCTCTAGTGGTCAGTAGAGGAACTGCAGCCTCTAGTGATCAGTAGAAGAACTACAGCCTCTAGTGGTTGGTAGAGGAATTCAAACTTTTTTGCTAGTTCATTAAACCCTGAGGTTGGTATGTTGGCCCTTGGGAATGACCAACGGGGTCCATGATTCAGTCTTAGATAAAACAAACACTAATTAACTTAGGTCCAAAGTCCAGACCAACAAGTCCAAATTCAAGACCAAGAAAAGCCAACTCAGGGCCCTAAAAAATACAAACAAACCAACAAGTCCAAACTTAAGTAAAAACCAGCAATTCTCAAGTGAAGCTACATGTAAAGAAAAAAAGTCCAAGCTCAGGTGATACGTTTGTTCTTTCATAACGAGGCATGGATCGACTACATACTCTGGATTTTGATTACATAATTGTTGTGATGATAAACTTACTGACCTAATTTCTTGTCTTCAGGGTCAACGACTGTCAAAGTCTCCAAGTGCATCATGAAGCGGTGGGCCATCCAGCTGAGGGGCTACACACTACTGCCAGCACAAGCACAGATGGAGATTTAGTCATGAAGGCTTTAGAGAAGAAAGAATAAAATGTAACCTGGTTACAAGGTTACCTCAATGTTCAGTCTGCACTTAAGACAATGTCTAAACATGAAATATAACCAGACCTGTATTTATTTCCTGCTGTGAATAAATGAGCTCAAAATTAAAGTAAAACTCCACCATTCAAGCTTTTTCCTGGTTCAGTAGACTGCCGCTGTAGATGTATCAAATGTTCAAATACGTGGATATATTTATTCATCATTGTCAGTTAAAAAACTCAAAACTGAGCACAGACGAAAATCCTCTTTGAGACTCTGGGAGGAGAGCTGCCACAGACTTCAGGTCAGGTATGGAGGGATTTTGTTTTCCCTCCTTAATCCTGACAGTCTCTGTCTTCTGCCTCAGGGGCCTGAACAGGGCTCTGCTTATTACCGGGTGAATGAAAAACAAAAGAAAACATGATACGTCTCAGGACTTCTGTCTGACAACAAATTCTCACAAATTCTGCCATTCTTTAAAAAAGTGGTATTTTATAAAATGTCTGCCTTTTGTTTTGAAAACCACTGCATCCAACAAGAGAAACAGGAAGTCCAACAACGACCACAAGTTCAACAGTTAGCAGGTTAGCAGGCGCTACGTGAAGACCAACAAGTCCCAAGTCTAAGTCAGGACCACCAGGCTCTACGTAAAGACCAACAAGTCCCAGGTCTAAGTCAGGACCAGCAGGTCTTAGGTAAAGACCAACAAGTCCCAAGTCTAAGTCAGGACCAGCAGGTCTTAGGTAAAGACCAACAAGTCCCAGGTCTAAGTCAGGAACAGCAGGCTCTACGTAAAGACCAACAAGTTCCAGGTCTAAGTCAGGACCAGCAGGCTCTATGTAAAGACCAACAAGTCCCAGGTCTAAGTCGGCACCAGCAGGTTCTACGTAAAGACCAACAAGTCCCAGGTCTAAGTCGGCACCAGCAGGCTCTACGTAAAGACCAACAAGTCCCAGGTCTAAGTCAGGACCAGCAGGTCTTAGGTAAAGACCAACAAGTCGCAGGTCTAACTCAGGACCAGCAGGCTCTACGTAAAGACCAACAAGTCCTAGCTCTAAGTCAGGACCAGCAGGCTCTACGTAAAGACCAACAAGTCCCAAGTCTAAGTCAGGACCACCAGGCTCTACGTAAAGACAAACAAGTCCTAGGTCTAAGTCAGGACCAGCAGGTCTTAGGTAAAGACCAACAAGTCCCAGGTCTAAGTCAGGACCAGCAGGCTCTATGTAAAGACCAACAAGTCCCAGGTCTAAGTCAGGACCAGCAGGCTCTACGTAAAGACCAACAAGTCCCAAGTCTAAGTCAGGACCACCAGGCTCTACGTAAAGACCAACAAGTCCCAGGTCTAAGTCAGGACCAGCAGGCTCTACGTAAAGACCAACAAGTCCTTGGTCTAAGTCAGGACCAGCAGGCTCTACGTAAAGACCAACAAGTCCCAGGTCTAAGTCGGGACCAGCAGGCTCTACGTAAAGACCAACAAGTTCCAGGTCTAAGTCGGGACCAGCAGGCTCTACGTAAAGACCAACAAGTCCCAGGTCTAAGTCGGGACCAGCAGGCTCTACGTAAAGACCAACAAGTCCCAGGTCTAAGTCGGGACCAGCAGGCTCTACGTAAAGACCAACAAGTCCCAGGTCTAAGTCGGGACCAGCAGGCTCTACGTAAAGACCAACAAGTCCCAGGTCTAAGTCGGGACCAGCAGGCTCTACGTAAAGACCAACAAGTCCCAGGTCTAAGTCGGGACCAGCAGGCTCTACGTAAAGACCAACAAGTCCCAGGTCTAAGTCGGGACCAGCAGGCTCTACGTAAAGACCAACAAGTCCCAGGTCTAAGTCGGGACCAGCAGGCTCTACGTAAAGACCAACAAGTCCCAGTCTAAGTCGGGACCAGCAGGCTCTACGTAAAGACCAACAAGTCCCAGGTCTAAGTCGGGACCAGCAGGCTCTATAAAGACCAACAAGTCCCAAGTCTAAGTCGGGACCAGCAGGCTCTACGTAAAGACCAACAAGTCCCAGGTTTAAGTCAGGACCAGCAGGGTCAAGACTAGTGCAAAGACCCAGGACCAAACAGGGCAGGTCAAGATCAACACGTCCCAGGTAACTTTCTGAGTCAGGTTCCAGTTAACAACCAGCAGGTCAAGTCCAAAGTAAAGTCAGAACATAAAACCCTGGATCGAATAAGGCAGTGGTGCGCAAACTGTGGTACGCCAGCGCTCTCTGGTGGTACGTGGGGGAACATCGTGACTTTCCACATTTTTTCCACATTTTCACTTTAAAAAAAAACGGAACCATACAATGCATTATTAATACATTTCAAACGAAATGTGTAGCTTAAGATAATTACAATTTTCTTATAAAAATATTTGTTACATATTCAGTTGCAGTGCAGATGTAACAACTTTTGAGTGTGTTTATTTTGCTCTGTATGAGAGTGTGAGTATGTGAGAATTGTTGAACAGTCTGATTCAGTAAAGTAACAATTCAGGTAATAAATAAATAACCACAATAAGGAATAAACATCTATGTGTGTTTAAAGCTAATTGAGAAGGCATATATGGTTACATTTTAAAACTGGTCATCATGGTGGTACTCAGAGAGCTGAACAGTTTCACAGCTGATACGCAGTATTAAAAGTCTCAGAACCACTGGTATAAGAAGAACCAGACAAGCCTGCTGTAATGTCACTCACAGGTTTCTGAAGAATGATTCTGAAGCTTCTTTTTCTTTGTACTGTACGGAGCCACGTTATATCAATCACAGTTAGCCATTTTAGCTTGGCTGACACCAAATTCTGGGTGAAAATGACTCAGTATTAGTAAATTAAGATATTTTTACTCAACAAGCAATCTTGTTTCTGGTTTAGATCAAGTGGGTGTTTAAGAGTTTAAAACATGTTGGAAAAAAGTTGAATTTTGAATCAAATTACTGAAAAAAAAGACATGCTTCAACACAGTAACAAGTGAAAGAGACTGAAAACGAGCAAATAACTTAATTCTAGCTTCCTGGAAACAATGAAGATCCAAAAACAAGAAAATAAACTCATACATTAAAGTAGATATTACTTCATGTTTGGAGAAGTAGTTTATCTGGTTACTAGAAACAAGATTTTTATGTTGAAAGAGAAAAATTAAAGCTGGATCTCTGGCAGGGATGCTTGCTTTGACAGTAGTAAATACATTTTAGATTTCCTGGCTAATTAAGACACAAAACACATATTTATGATCAGTTTAAGAGTATAAAAGACTTAATGGACTTAATGAGCTTATGTTGAAAACAAGATAGCTAATCTCATATTTGCAGACATAAGTTTTCAAAACTCAGCCAGAGTGAAACAGTTTGGAGTGTGTCCAACTACTGCACAACTGTGATGTAATCAAGAAACCTTCAGGTTAAACAAGACACATAATCTCATATTTCCATTTCTAAGATTTTAAAAACTGACAAGAACTGAAGAATGTTCAGTGAATAACAGAAGAACAAGCGTCATTATCTTCAACATAAGAATAACTGTTAAGACTTCATTCACTGCTAAGAGGTCAAGTCGAGCCCATGCATAATAAAGGAACTCCAGCCTCTAGTGGTCAGTAGAGGAACTGCAGCCTCTAGTGGTCGGTAGAGGAACTGCAGCCTCTAGTGGTCGGTAGAGGAAATGCTGCCTCTAGCGATCAGTAGAGGAGTTGCAGCCTCTAATGGTTAGTAGAGGAACTGCAGCCTCTTGTGGTCGGTAGAGGAACTGCAGTCTCTAGTGGTTGGCAGAGGAACTGCTGCCTCTAGTGGTCGGCAGAGGAACTGCAGCCTCTAGTGGTCAGTAGAGGAACTGCAGTCTCTCGTGGTCAGTAGAGGAACTGCAGTCTCTAGTGGTCGGTAGAGGAACTGCTGCCTCTAGCGGTCAGTAAAGGAGCTGCAGCCTCTAATGGTTAGTAGAGGAACTGCAGCCTCTTGTGGTCGGTAGAGGAACTGCAGTCTCTAGTGGTTGGCAGAGGAACTGCTGCCTCTAGTGGTCGGCAGAGGAACTGCAGCCTCTAGTGGTCAGTAGAGGAACTGCAGTCTCTCGTGGTCAGTAGAGGAACTGCAGTCTCTAGTGGTCGGTAGAGGAACTGCTGCCTCCAGCGGTCAGTAGAGGAACTGCAGCCTCTAATGGTTAGTAGAGGAACTGCAGCCTCTTGTGGTCAGTAGAGGAACTGCAGTCTCTAGTGGTTGGCAGAGGAACTGCAGCCTCTAGTGGTCGGTAAAGGAACTGCAGCCTCTAGTGGTCAGTAGAGGAACTGCAGCCTCTAGTGGTCAGTAGAGGAACTGCAGTCTCTAGTGGTTGGCAGAGGAACTGCAGCCTCTCGTGGTCGGTAAAGGAACTGCAGCCTCTAGTGGTCAGTAGAGGAACTGCAGCCTCTCGTGGTCAGTAAAGGAACTGCAGCCTCTAGTGGTCGGTAGAGGAACTGCAGCCTCTAGTGGTCGGTAGAGGAACTGCAGCCTCTAGTGGTCGGTAAAGGAACTGCAGCCTCTAGTGGTCAGTAGAGGAACTGCAGCCTCTAGTGGTAGGTAGAGGAACTGCAGCCTCTAGTGGCCAGTAGAGGAACTGCAGCCTCTAGTGGTCAGTAGAGGAAATGCAGCCTCTAGTGGTCGGTAGAGGAACTGCATCCTCTAGTGGTCAGTAGAAGAACTGCAGTCTCTAGTGGTCAGTAGAGGAACTGCAGCCTCTAGTGGTCGGTAGAGGAACTGCAGCCTCTAGTGGTCAGTAGAGGAACTGCAGCCTCTCGTGGTCGGTAAAGGAACTGCAGCCTCTAGTGGTCAGTAGAGGAACTGCAGCCTCTAGTGGTCGGTAGAGGAACTGCAGCCTCTAGTGGTCGGTAAAGGAACTGCAGCCTCTAGTGGTCAGTAGAGGAACTGCAGCCTCTAGTGGTAGGTAGAGGAACTGCAGCCTCTAGTGGTCGGTAGAGGAACTGCAGCCTCTAGTGGTCAGTAAAGGAACTGCAGCCTCTCGTGGTCAGTAAAGGAACTGCAGCCTCTAGTGGTCAGTAGAGGAACTGCAGCCTCTCGTGGTCAGTAAAGGAACTGCAGCCTCTAGTGGTCAGTAGAGGAACTGCAGTCTCTAGTGGTCGGTAAAGTCACTGCAGCCTCTAGTGGTCAGTAGAGGAACTGCAGCCTCTAGTGGTCAGTAGAGGAAATGCAGCCTCTAGTGGTCGGTAGAGGAACTGCAGTCTCCAGTGGTCAGTAGAGGAACTGCAGCCTCTAGTGGTCGGTAAAGGAACTGCAGCCTCTAGTGGTCAGTAGAGGAACTGCAGCCTCTAGTGGTCGGTAGAGGAACTGCAGCCTCTAGTGGTCGGTAAAGGAACTGCAGCCTCTAGTGGTCAGTAGAGGAACTGCAGCCTCTAGTGGTAGGTAGAGGAACTGCAGCCTCTAGTGGTCGGTAGAGGAACTGCAGCCTCTAGTGGTCAGTAGAGGAACTGCAGCCTCTCGTGGTCAGTAAAGGAACTGCAGCCAGCAGGCTCTACGTAAAGACCAACAAGTCCCAGGTCTAAGTCGGGACCAGCAGGCTCTACGTAAAGACCAACAAGTCCCAGGTCTAAGTCGGGACCAGCAGGCTCTACATAAAGACCAACAAGTCCCAAGTCTAAGTCGGGACCAGCAGGCTCTACGTAAAGACCAACAAGTCCCAAGTCTAAGTCGGGACCAGCAGGCTCTACGTAAAGACCAACAAGTCCCAGGTTTAAGTCAGGACCAGCAGGGTCAAGACTAGTGCAAAGACCCAGGACCAAACAGGGCAGGTCAAGATCAACACGTCCCAGGTAACTTTCTGAGTCAGGTTCCAGTTAACAACCAGCAGGTCAAGTCCAAAGTAAAGTCAGAACATAAAACCCTGGATCGAATAAGGCAGTGGTGCGCAAACTGTGGTACGCCAGCGCTCTCTGGTGGTACGTGGGGGAACATCGTGACTTTCCACATTTTTTCCACATTTTCACTTTAAAAAAAAACGGAACCATACAATGCATTATTAATACATTTCAAACGAAATGTGTAGCTTAAGATAATTACAATTTTCTTATAAAAATATTTGTTACATATTCAGTTGCAGTGCAGATGTAACAACTTTTGAGTGTTTTTATTTTGCTCTGTATGAGAGTGTGAGTATGTGAGAATTGTTGAACAGTCTGATTCAGTAAAGTAACAATTCAGGTAATAAATAAATAACCACAATAAGGAATAAACATCTATGTGTGTTTAAAGCTAATTGAGAAGGCATATATGGTTACATTTTAAAACTGGTCATCATGGTGGTACTCAGAGAGCTGAACAGTTTCTCAGCTGATACGCAGTATTAAAAGTCTCAGAACCACTGGTATAAGAAGAACCAGACAAGCCTGCTGTAATGTCACTCACAGGTTTCTGAAGAATGATTCTGAAGCTTCTTTTTCTTTGTACTGTACGGAGCCACGTTATATCAATCACAGTTAGCCATTTTAGCTTGGCTGACACCAAATTCTGGGTGAAAATGACTCAGTATTAGTAAATTAAGATATTTTTACTCAACAAGCAATCTTGTTTCTGGTTTAGATCAAGTGGGTGTTTAAGAGTTTAAAACATGTTGGAAAAAAGTTGAATTTTGAATCAAATTACTGAAAAAAAAGACATGCTTCAACACAGTAACAAGTGAAAGAGACTGAAAACGAGCAAATAACTTAATTCTAGCTTCCTGGAAACAATGAAGATCCAAAAACAAGAAAATAAACTCATACATTAAAGTAGATATTACTTCATGTTTGGAGAAGTAGTTTATCTGGTTACTAGAAACAAGATTTTTATGTTGAAAGAGAAAAATTAAAGCTGGATCTCTGGCAGGGATGCTTGCTTTGACAGTAGTAAATACATTTTAGATTTCCTGGCTAATTAAGACACAAAACACATATTTATGATCAGTTTAAGAGTATAAAAGACTTAATGGACTTAATGAGCTTATGTTGAAAACAAGATAGCTAATCTCATATTTGCAGACATAAGTTTTCAAAACTCAGCCAGAGTGAAACAGTTTGGAGTGTGTCCAACTACTGCACAACTGTGATGTAATCAAGAAACCTTCAGGTTAAACAAGACACATAATCTCATATTTCCATTTCTAAGATTTTTAAAAACTGACAAGAACTGAAGAATGTTCAGTGAATAACAGAAGAACAAGCGTCATTATCTTCAACATAAGAATAACTGTTAAGACTTCATTCACTGCTAAGAGGTCAAGTCGAGCCCATGCATAATAAAGGAACTCCAGCCTCTAGTGGTCAGTAGAGGAACTGCAGCCTCTAGTGGTCGGTAGAGGAACTGCAGCCTCTAGTGGTCGGTAGAGGAAATGCTGCCTCTAGCGATCAGTAGAGGAGTTGCAGCCTCTAATGGTTAGTAGAGGAACTGCAGCCTCTTGTGGTCGGTAGAGGAACTGCAGTCTCTAGTGGTTGGCAGAGGAACTGCTGCCTCTAGTGGTCGGCAGAGGAACTGCAGCCTCTAGTGGTCAGTAGAGGAACTGCAGTCTCTCGTGGTCAGTAGAGGAACTGCAGTCTCTAGTGGTCGGTAGAGGAACTGCTGCCTCTAGCGGTCAGTAAAGGAGCTGCAGCCTCTAATGGTTAGTAGAGGAACTGCAGCCTCTTGTGGTCGGTAGAGGAACTGCAGTCTCTAGTGGTTGGCAGAGGAACTGCTGCCTCTAGTGGTCGGCAGAGGAACTGCAGCCTCTAGTGGTCAGTAGAGGAACTGCAGTCTCTCGTGGTCAGTAGAGGAACTGCAGTCTCTAGTGGTCGGTAGAGGAACTGCAGCCTCCAGCGGTCAGTAGAGGAACTGCAGCCTCTAATGGTTAGTAGAGGAACTGCAGCCTCTTGTGGTCAGTAGAGGAACTGCAGTCTCTAGTGGTTGGGCAGAGGAACTGCAGCCTCTAGTGGTCGGTAAAGGAACTGCAGCCTCTAGTGGTCAGTAGAGGAACTGCAGCCTCTAGTGGTCGGTAGAGGAACTGCAGCCTCTAGTGGTTCAGTAGAGGAACTGCAGCCTCTAGTGTCAGTAGAGGAACTGCAGCCTCTAGTGGTAGGTAGAGGAACTGCAGCCTCTAGTGGTCAGTAGAGGAACTGCAGCCTCTAGTGTTCAGTAGAGGAACTGCAGCGTCTAGTGGTCAGTAGAGGAACTGCAGCCTCTCGTGATCGGTAAAGGAACTGCAGCCTCTAGTGGTCAGTAGAGGAACTGCAGCCTCTAGTGGTCGGTAGAGGAACTGCAGCCTCTAGTGGTCAGTAGAGGAACTGCAGCCTCTCGTGGTCGGTAAAGTCACTGCAGCCTCTAGTGGTCAGTAGAGGAACTGTAGCCTCTCGTGGTCGGTAAAGGAACTGCAGCCTCTAGTGGTCGGTAGAGGAACTGCAGCCTCTAGTGGTCAGTAGAGGAACTGCAGCCTCTAGTGGTCAGTAGAGGAACTGCAGCCTCTAGTGGTCAGTAGAGGAACTGCAGCCTCTAGTGGTCAGTAGAGGAACTGCAGCGTCTAGTGGTCAGTAGAGGAACTGCAGCCTCTCGTGATCGGTAAAAGAACTGCAGCCTCTAGTGGTCAGTAGAGGAACTGCAGCCTCTAGTGGTCGGTAGAGGAACTGCAGCGTCTAGTGGTCAGTAGAGGAACTGCAGCGTGATCGGTAAAGGAACTGCAGCCTCTAGTGGTCAGTAGAGGAACTGCAGCCTCTCGTTGTCAGTAGAGGAACTGCAGCCTCTAGTGTTCAGTAGAGGAACTGCAGCGTCTAGTGGTCAGTAGAGGAACTGCAGCCTCTCGTGATCGGTAAAGGAACTGCAGCCTCTAGTGGTCAGTAGAGGAACTGCAGCCTCTAGTGGTCGGTAGAGGAACTGCAGCGTCTAGTGGTCAGTAGAGGAACTGCAGCCTCTCGTGATCGGTAAAGGAACTGCAGCCTCTAGTGGTCAGTAGAGGAACTGCAGCCTCTCGTTGTCAGTAAAGGAACTGCAGCCTCTAGTGGTCAGTAGAGGAACTGCAGTCTCTAGTGGTCGGTAAAGTCACTGCAGCCTCTAGTGGTCAGTAGAGGAACTGTAGCCTCTCGTGGTCGGTAGAGGAACTGCAGCCTCTAGTGGTCGGTAGAGGAACTGCAGCCTCTAGTGGTCAGTAGAGGAACTGCAGCCTCTCGTGGTCAGTAAAGGAACTGCAGCCTCTAGTGGTCAGTAGAGGAACTGCAGCCTCTCGTGATCGGTAAAGGAACTGCAGCCTCTAGTGGTCAGTAGAGGAACTGCAGCCTCTAGTGGTCGGTAGAGGAACTGCAGCCTCTAGTGGTCAGCAGAGGAACTGCAGCCTTTCGTGGTCGGTAAAGGAACTGCAGCCTCTAGTGGTCAGTAGAGGAACTGCAGCCTCTAGTGGTCGGTAGAGGAACTGCAGCCTCTAGTGGTCGGTAGAGGAACTGCAGCCTCTAGTGTTCAGTAGAGGAACTGCAGCCTCTAGTGGTAGGTAGAGGAACTGCAGCCTCTAGTGGTCAGTAGAGGAACTGCAGCCTCTAGTGTTCAGTAGAGGAACTGCAGCGTCTAGTGGTCAGTAGAGGAACTGCAGCCTCTCGTGATCGGTAAAGGAACTGCAGCCTCTAGTGGTCAGTAGAGGAACTGCAGCCTCTAGTGGTCGGTAGAGGAACTGCAGCCTCTAGTGGTCAGTAGAGGAACTGCAGCCTCTCGTGGTCAGAAAAGGAACTGCAGCCTCTAGTGGTACGTAGAGGAACTGCAGCCTCTAGTGGTCAGTAGAGGAACTGCAGCCTCTAGTGGTCAGTAGAGGAACTGCAGCCTCTCGTGGTCGGTAAAGGAACTGCAGCCTCTAGTGGTCAGTAGAGGAACTGCAGCCTCTAGTGTTCAGTAGAGGAACTGCAGCCTCTAGTGGTCAGTAGAGGAACTGCAGCCTCTCGTGATCGGTAAAGGAACTCCAGCCTCTAGTGGTCAGTAGAGGAACTGCAGCCTCTAGTGGTCAGTAGAGGAACTGCAGCCTCTAGGGGTCGGTAGAGGAACTGCAGCCTCTAGTGGTCAGTAGAGGAACTGTAGCCTCTCGTGGTCAGTAAAGGAACTGCAGCCTCTAGTGGTCAGTAGAGGAACTGCAGTCTCTAGTGGTCGGTAAAGTTACTGCAGCCTCTAGTGGTCAGTAGAGGAACTGCAGCCTCTCGTGGTCGGTAAAGGAACTGCAGCCTCTCGTGGTCGGTAGAGGAACTGCAGCCTCTATTGGTCAGTAGAGGAACTGCAGCCTCTAGTGGTCGGTAGAGGAACTGCAGCCTCTAGTGGTCAGTAGAGGAACTGCAGCCTTTCGTGGTTGGTAAAGGAACTGCGGCCTCTAGTGGTCAGTAGAGGAACTGCAGCCTCTAGTGGTCGGTAGAGGAACTGCAGCCTCTAGTGGTCGGTAGAGGAACTGCAGCCTCTAGTGGTCAGTAGAGGAACTGCAGCCTCTAGTGGTAGGTAGAGGAACTGCAGCCTCTAGTGGTCAGTAGAGGAACTGCAGCCTCTCGTGGTCGGTAAAGGAACTGCAAGCTTAGTGGTCAGTAGAGGAACTGCAGCCTCTAGTGGTCGGTAAAGGAACTGCAGCCAGTTATTTTTTTCTGTTGGTATTTGGGATTTACTGTCATTTACATTGTTTTCTTTTATGACTGTAATATTTAAAGTAAACATGTCTTAGATAGTATTGTCACTCTCTCTGTTCTTCTGTGGGCTCCATGATGTGTTTGTTGAGTTTTTATGTTGACCCACAGACATTTCAGTGTTTATTCTCTAAAACAAACAGAAATCGACCTCTCAGGTGAGTTCAAACCTCCACATCTCCACATTCTTCTCTAATCCTGCGTTCATGGAGTTCCCTTTCTTCTGGGAGCTTCGGGCTACTAATAAAGTCTGACTCCTCCTCTGTCCAAAGGTCCTCCTGCCTCAAAAACAAGAAGAGAAATCCAGAAGAAAGAAGCGAGGGATGGGAACGGAGGAGAAGAAGGAGGAGGACGGAGCTCCTTCAGTTTCCAAAAACAAAGAGAAAACTTCCAAGGAAGTTCATTTCTGCATCCTGCCAGACAAATATGAGCCTCTGATCGAGGAGGACAACGAAGAAAGTGAGCTGATAGAAGAAGAGAGGAAGAGGAGGAAGGAGGAGAAGAAGGTGAAGAGGAAGAAGAAGTACAAGAGATACAGGAAGGTAAGACGACGTGATGACATTTGACTTGATGCATTCCTTTAGTCACGAAACACTCCGTCTTTATCAATATTATCTGATAAGGTCCTGTTTGTTAGCACTCCAGCAGTTATTAGATGAGGTGGCAGCTATTAAACATTAAACTTCTCTCTGAGTCTTTGACCCCGACACTGTGAGCACAGATCACCGTATCTATGACAGCAGATGCCTGAAACACCACAAACATAGAGAAACAGCAGCTGGTTTAAAGCCACTGCCACTGCTGCCTCTGCTGCGTAGAACAGGGAGCTGGCCGCAACTATTTGACTGAACATCTGCAGCAGTGTTTTGTAGTTGTTGAAGGACGCCAGCCTTCAGAGGAAATACAAGCAGCTCTGTTCTCTCCTGCACATAGCAGCCAGTCTATCATCCAGCTACACTCGACACAATTTGTGAGGAGCCAGGACCCATGAAGGATCCTTCCATAAGGAATTCTGCTAGCACCTGCTGTCAATCATCCTGTGACTCATAAGGTGATGTTGCTAGGCTTTCATGACAGCAATGTGACAAACCCCATGAGTGGCACATGGCTTGACCTCGTTGCTCTGGCAGCGCTCATTTCAGCTCTGCTAGAGCTCATTACAGATCTGACAGCGTGCGTTTCAGATATGGCAGCGCTCGTTTCAGATCTGGCAGCACTCATTTCAGATCTGACAGCACTTGTTTCAGATCTAGCAAAGCTCATTACACCTCTGGCAGCGCTCATTACAGATCTGACAGTGCTCGTTTCAGATATGGCAGCGCTCGTTTCAGATCTGGCAGCACTCGTTTCAGATCTGACAGCAGTTGTTTCAGATCTAACAAAGCTCATTACAGCTCTGGCAGCACTGGTTTCAGATCTGACAGCAGTTGTTTCAGATCCAGCAAAGCTCATTGCAGATCCGGCAGCGCCCATTTCAGATATGGCCGCACTAGTTTCAGATCTGACAGCAGTTGTTTTAGATGTAGCAAAGCTCATTACAGATCTGGCAGCGCTGGTTTCAGATCTGGCAGTGCTGGTTTCAGATGTGGCAGCGCTCGTTTCAGATCTGGCAGCGCTGGTTTCAGATATGGCAGCGCTCGTTTCAGATCTGGCAGCACTCGTTTCAGATCTGACAGCAGTTGTTTCAGATCCAGTAAAGCTCATTGCAGATCTGGCCGCGCTAGTTTCAGATCTGACAGCAGTTGTTTCAGATCTAGCAAAGCTCATGACACATCTAGCAGTGCTCATTACAGATCTGACAGCACTCGTTTCAGATCTGGCAGCACTCGTTTCAGATCTGACAGCAGTTTTTCAGATCTAGCAAAGCTCATTACACATCTGGCAGCGCTGGTTTCAGATCTGGCAGCACTTGTTTCAGATCTAGCAAAGCTCATTACACATCTGGCAGTGCTCATTACAGATCTGACAGCACTCGTTTCAGATCTGGCAGCGCTCATTTCAGATCTGACAGCAGTTGTTTCAGATCTAGCAAAGCTCATTACACATCTGGCAGTGCTCATTACAGATCTGACAGCGCTCGTTTCAGATATGGCAGCGCTCGTTTCAGATCTGGCAGCACTCGTTTCAGATCTGGCAGCAGTTGTTTCAGATCTAGCAAAGCTCATTACACATCTGGCAGTGCTCATTACAGATCTGACAGTTCTCGTTTCAGATATGGCAGCGCTCGTTTCAGATCTGACAGCAGTTGTTTCAGATCTAGCAAAGCTCATTACACATCTGGCAGTGCTCATTACAGATCTGACAGTGCTCATTACAGATCTGGCAGCGCTGGTTTCAGATCTGGCAGCACTTGTTTCAGATCTAGCAAAGCTCATTACACATCTGGCAGTGCTCATTACAGATCTGACAGCGCTCGTTTCAGATCTGGCAGCACTCGTTTCAGATCTGACAGCAGTTGTTTCAGATCTAGCAAAGCTCATTACACATCTGGCAGTGCTCATTACAGATCTGACAGCGCTTGTTTCAGATATGGCAGTGCTCGTTTCAGATATGGCAGCACTCGTTTCAGATCTGGCAGCAGTTGTTTCAGATCTAGCAAAGCTCATTACACATCTGGCAGTGCTCATTACAGATCTGACAGTGCTTGTTTCAGATATGGCAGCGCTGGTTTCAGATCTGACAGCAGTTGTTTCAGATCTAGCAAAGCTCATTACACATCTGGCAGTGCTCATTACAGATCTCACAGTGCTCATTACAGATCTGGCAGCGCTGGTTTCAGATCTGGCAGCACTTGTTTCAGATCTAGTAAAGCTCATTACACATCTGGCAGTGCTCATTACAGATCTGACAGTGCTCGTTTCAGATATAGCAGCGCTCGTTTCAGATCTGGCAGCACTCGTTTCAGATCTGACAGCAGTTGTTTCAGATCTAGCAAAGCTCATTACACATCTGGCAGTGCTCATTACAGATCTGACAGCGCTCGTTTCAGATATGGCAGCGCTCGTTTCAGATCTGGCAGCACTCGTTTCAGATCTGACAGCAGTTGTTTCAGATCTAGCAAAGCTCATTACACATCTGGCAGTGCTCATTACAGATCTGACAGTGCTCATTACAGATCTGGCAGCGCTGGTTTCAGATCTGGCAGCACTTGTTTCAGATCTAGCAAAGCTCATTACACATCTGGCAGTGCTCATTACAGATCTGACAGTGCTCATTACAGATCTGGCAGCGCTGGTTTCAGATCTGGCAGCACTTGTTTCAGATCTAGCAAAGCTCATTACACATCTGGCAGTGCTCATTACAGATCTGACAGCGCTCGTTTCAGATCTGGCAGCACTCGTTTCAGATCTGACAGCAGTTGTTTTAGATCTAGCAAAGCTCATTACACATCTGGCAGTGCTCATTACAGATCTGACAGTGCTCGTTTCAGATATGGCAGCGCTCGTTTCAGATCTGACAGCAGTTGTTTCAGATCTAGCAAAGCTCATTATACATCTGGCAGTGCTCATTACAGATCTGACAGCACTCATTTCAGATATGGCAGCGCTTGTTTCAGATTTGGTAGCACTTGTTTCAGATCTGACAGCAGTTGTTTTAGATCTAGCAAAACTCATTACACATCTGGCAGTGCTCATTACAGATCTGACAGCGCTCGTTTCAGATCTGACAGCAGTTGTTTCAGATCTAGCAAAGCTCATTACAGCTCTGGCAGCACTGGTTTCAGATCTGGAAGCATTGTTTCAGATCTAGCAAAGCTCATTACAGATATGGCTGCGCTAGTTTCAGATCTGGCAGCACTTGTTTTAGATGTAGCAAAGCTCATTACAGATCTGGCAGTGCTGGTTTCAGAACTGGCAGCACTCGTTTCAGATCTGGCAGCACTCGTTTCAGATCTGACAGCAGTTGTTTCAGATAAATCTAAACTCTGAAGGAGCACCAGTGGTATTGTAGCAGTGAGCGTCCTCCTCCGTCTCTGATGCTCAGTCTGTGGTCAGCGCGCCTCTCACCATCTCTTCTTCTTCTGTAGAACGTGTGGAAGGCGCTGCGCTTCAGCTGCAGCTGTCTGCTGGCAGGCCTCCAGAGCATGGTGTCCAACTACTCCACGCCGCTCTCCGCCATGGCCACTGTGGTGACGGAGGTCAACCGAGCCGCAAGGCCTGATGGGACGTGAACCAGGACAGGACTGAGATTACACAGATGCTTACGTTGAATGTGTGGTTCTTCAGTTTTCATTGTGTTTAAAAGTAAAATATGAGTATCACTGACAGTATTCTTTCTGCAACATTTTTACTTGATTTTTGAAAAATAAATCTTCGTGATGAAACAGGTCATCTTGTGTTGCTGTTTCCTTTCCTTCCTCTTTCAGTCTTTCCTTAGTACATCATTTCCCTCCCTTCCTCTTTCCTTTCCTTCCACTTCCTGTCATCTATTTTTTGTCTCCCTCACATCAGATATGTATGTATATATATATATATATATATATATATATATATATATATATATATATATATATATATATATATATATATATATATATATATATATTTATATATATATATATACACCTCTCATTGGTATGTATACCAATGAGAAAACAGTTGGTTCGTGCATGCCATTTGTTAACAGCTTTGAACCGCTACAAATGGTTGCCTTGTGAACACAAACGCCCCAAACGAAAAACGAAACAACTGTATTGATTCAGCCCCTGAATCAGAACAAAACAAACGGGCCACAGGTCTGAAAGCACCCTTAGATCCCCCAGGTGCGGTTCAGCCTCTGTCCAGCAGAGTCTATCACTGGGACCAGCTATCCGTCTAAAGGGTCCGAAGTTTCGGTCTAGGAGGATTTACCTCACTAGATTTCCTCAACTTATTTAAGCTGGTGACGAGATTTGCCTAGCTCTCACTGCATACTTTCCGTCCAAATGTCTACCCTACTTCCTCTGATAACTGCCCTAAAAGGAATGGCTTGGCTTTAGGTACCGTCATCAGTCACATTTGTTACTGCAGCTCTCCTCTTACGATCTGGGCTCTTGTTACCGACTAGGTTAAGTTTAGTGGCTAGGAAAATAAGCCCCAAGGATCTGTAACAATGTTGGGCTAGAGTAACCTTTAAGAACCTGTGTTGTTAATGCAGAGGCACACCCAAATCCAGTGGTGGAAAATGTTACTGCTGGGCTGGGGGCGGGGCACATGACCGGGTCCTTTAAGCCCAATAAAGCTTGTGATTACATCATTTTACAACATACACATGCCCGCAACAGCGAGGCTTACAAGCATTACTACATTTTTGACACATAGCTCAAAGCATTTGATAGTAAGAGTTCAACACCACAAAGAGCGACCATGCCATTTTGAAATCAATCAAACCTATAAATGCATAATATATTGTCTAAAATGTATTCGGCAGTATGCAGTTGTGACGTCACGCGGGAGACGCACCAGTTATTGTTGTAGTAGCTACCGGCATTCATTCATTCTGCTTGGTACTAAGTGCTGATTCCGCCTGATGTGCTTCCATTGCTGTTAATAAATAATAACTCCGAGCACGTCGTTGTACGAGCCTTTTTGCAAGAGTAACCCGACAAAACCGACATGAAGTCTAACAAACCATGAGAACAACAAAAACATTAGGCTACCTGACCCCTAATAATACCGTTAGGCGGTCAGACTACTCCCTGACCGTGGTGCCAGTTCTGGTGGGCTTGACTCGCGGCCAACAATGTCCAGGAGGATATGTACCCAGCTTTTTTAGTTTAGTCTTTTCCTGCCCTCCTTTTTTCCTTTTCTTTGCATTTTGTTGCTCCACTTTTATGCTTGTATGAGCTGACACTCGTGATTAGATTAATCCATGATCCACCTACCCTGCACCACATAGACTCTGTTGACTAGTGACTGATGATGACACTGATGGACGGCTGTTGATGACGATATTACCTAAAATACATTTGGAGGTCTTACCGGCAATCCAGTTGTGAATTTGCACATTGTAAAGTTAAATTGTGAGAGTGAACAAGAAGCCAGCCATGCAGCACAACATTTAATTCATTGTGTAGAAACCTACATGACCAAAGTCAAGTTTTTTTGACCAACCATGACTCATTCTGGCTGGGGAAACTTATATATATAACCTCATGTAGCTTATGTATTTTTAGCAGAAGTTGTTGTATCCAGTATTGCGCAAGGCGGGACTGATGCCTGAGGAGAGGCCTGTTTCTTTGTCTTTTGCCGGGCCCTCTTGGGCCCAGGCCGGGGGAGCACTGCCCCCCAGCCCCCCATGATGCTCCGCGCCTGCCCAAACCTGTACACTCAGATTCAATATCAACCACAACGTCTTGTGTTAATTTTATATTTATTAAGCAGGTTAGCAGGGTTAAGCGACAGCATTTTCATTGATTAAACATTGGAAAACAAACTACGACTAAGCTACGGCTTGCAACTCCGTTCTTCTGTGTTGATCCAGGCCGTGGCTTGTAATTCAGGCTGGTTTGGGGTTAGCTGTGGTTTATAATTCCAATTTCATCCATTTGAATGGATTCAGGCTGGTTTGAGATGAGCAAGTGGCCAGATTGCTCTCATCCAAGGCTGCTGAGGCGAGGAGTCGAGGCGCGGTCCTTCCAAGGACAGGGTGGGTGATCCTGGAACTCTGGTATTCGGCTCCTCCTCCTCTCTAGCAGTGAGTTAGGGAAAATCCGAAAAGCTCCAAATATATCCTTAACCATTATTTCCCAACAATTGGGAAATAATGGTTGATATGTTTTTGGCGTCGTCTTTCTCTGTTCTTGTCTTGAAGAATTAATCCTCAGTAAAATCCCTTGATGGTGGATAGCTCTCAGTCCCAGCCGATCATCCTTTTCAAGAATGCTCCGCGAAAGAATGCTATTTTCGTTTTATGCTTCTTGG
Source organism: Hirundichthys speculiger (assembly GCA_018398805.1). Taxonomy (NCBI): domain Eukaryota; kingdom Metazoa; phylum Chordata; class Actinopteri; order Beloniformes; family Exocoetidae; genus Hirundichthys; species Hirundichthys speculiger. The sequence goes on along the minus strand of JAGFBZ010000366.1, from coordinate 155,474 downwards.
CCAGTCGCGCCCTGCTCGCCTCAGCCCCCAAAGTCCTTGTTTGGCACCGTTCAGAACCCACAAGTCCTGATTGGTTGCGGTACATGAGGGGCATACATAATTCATTCATGATGGGTTTTACAGACAGTAGGGCATGTATAATTACATTTACATAGCCCTTCCCATCTACAACCCCCCTCCCCCCAGTTGCCTACACCCAGGTCTCAAGGTTAACCTGTTTACGAACCAGGGCTCGCTACCGCTCTCTCTCAAAAGAAATGTTCCTAATTATCAAACCCAAATTTACACTTTATCCCAAACCTATTCTTCCCCACTTATTTTAGGTTCGTCATTTAGAGAAATCAACATTTTCATTAGTTTTGATTTCTCATATACATCCAATCCTCTCTTGTCCTCTGGCAATTTGGTTTTGGGAACAAACAGATCACTGTTTACATACCACGGCTCCCCGACTCTCTGCTGTTTCAGTTCAGCATGAACAAACAGCTTTCCGCGTTATTTCAGATCAGCATTACAACCATTTCTTACTGATGGTTGTAATGCCATCAGTAAGAGATCATGCCACAGCTGTACAGACTGACGTGTCTGGCCGTGACTATTCCCACATCCACCGCAACTGCTGACCAGACATCCTCTGACCTCAGAGAACAAAAAAGTATGGCAGTAATACGTTGGTGTGTAATCTCTAAATTGCGCTGCGGCCTCTTTTTGTTATATTGCGTTTTTTGTCTTGGTGGCTTGTCTAATTATAACGTCATGGTGGATTATGTAGTTAAACCCGTACTGGCCCAGGTACCAAATCCACAACCCGCTACTGAATAATACTGTAATAAACATTAAATCAGACCACTAGAAGTTAGAGTACATTTTAAACATTTAAATTTTTGCTTGCACATTTTTTTCTCCCTTGTTTGAGTTCTTGAAGCCCGTATGTGGACACATGGATGCTCAGACACATGCACAGGTGGACTCCAGGTGGCACTCAAGCTCCTCCCCCTTCAATCTCCAACTGGACCATATCCCTTCCAACAGAACCACTGACAACCTTCCAGCAGAGCCACTGAGAACCTTCCAGCAGAGCCACTGAGAACCTTCCAGCATAGCCACTGAGAACCTTCCAGCTGAACCACTGAGAACCTTCCAGCAGAACCACTGAGAACCTTCCAGCAGAACCACTGAGAACCTTCCAGGAGAGCCACTGATAACCTTCCAGCAGAGCCACTGAGACCATCCAGCAGAGCCACTGAGAACCTTCCAGCAGAGCCACTGAGAACCTTCCAGGAGAGCCACTAAGCACCTTCCAGCAGAGCCACTGAGAACCTTCCAGCAGAGCCACTGGGAACCTTCCAACAAAGTCACTAAGAACCTTCCAGCAGAACCACTGCGAACCTTCCAGCAGAGCCACTGAGAACCTTCCAGCAGAGCCACTGAGAACCTTCCAGCAGAACCACTGAGAACCTTCCAGCAGAGCCACTGAGAACCTTCCAGCAGAGCCACTGAGAACCTTCCAGCATAGCCACTGAGAACCTTCCAGCAGAACCACTGAGAACCTTCCAGCACAACCACTCAGAACCTTCCAGCACAACCACTCAGAACCTTTCAGCAGAGCCACTAAGAACCTTCCAGCAGAGCCACTGAGAACCTTCCAGCACAACCACTCAGAACCTTCCAGGAGAGCCACTGATAACCTTCCAGCAGAGCCACTGAGACCATCCAGCAGAGCCACTGAGAACCTTCCAGCAGAACCACAGAGAACCTTCCAGGAGAGCCACTAAGCACCTTCCAGCAGAGCCACTGAGAACCTTCCAGCAGAGCCACTGAGAACCTTCCAGCATTGCCACTGAGAACCTTCCAGCAGAACCACTGAGAACCTTCCAGCAGAGCCACTGAGAACCTTCCAGCAGAACCACTGAGAACCTTCCAGCACAACCACTCAGAACCTTTCAGCAGAGCCACTAAGAACCTTCCAGCAGAGCCACTGAGAACCTTTCAGCAGAGCCACTAAGAACCTTCCAGCAGAGCCACTGAGAACCTTCCAGCAGAGCCACTGAGAACCTTCCAGGACAACCACTCAGAACCTTTCAGCAGAGCCACTAAGAACCTTCCAGCAGAGCCACTGAGAACCTTCCAGCAGAGCCACTGTGAACCTTCCAGCAGAACCACTGAGAACCTTCCAGCAGAGCCACTAAGAACCTTCCAGCAGAGCCACTGAGAACCTTCCAACAAAGCCACTAAGAACCTTCCAGCAGAACCACTGAGAACCTTCCAGCAGAGCCACTGAGAACCTTCCAGCAGAACCACTGAGAACCTTCCAGCACAACCACTCAGAACCTTCCAGCAGAGCCACTGAGAACCTTCCAGCACAACCACTCAGAACCTTTCAGCAGAGCCACTAAGAACCTTCCAGCAGAGCCACTGAGAACCTTCCAGCAGAGCCACTGAGAACCTTCCGGCAGAACCACTGAGAACCTTCCAGCAGAGCCACTAAGAACCTTAGAGCAGAGCCACTGAGAACCTTCCAGCACAACCACTCAGAACCTTTCAGCAGAGCCACTGAGAACCTTCCAGCAGAACCACTGAGAACCTTCCAGCAGAGCCACTGAGAACCTTCCAGCAGAGCCACTGAGAACCTTCCAGCAGAACCACTGAGAACCTTCCAGCAGAGCCACTGAGAACCTTCCAGCAGAGCCACTGAGAACCTTCCAGCAGAACCACTGAGAACCTTCCAGCAGAGCCACTGAGAACCTTCCAGCAGAGCCACTGAGAACCTTCCAGCAGAGCCACTGAGAACCTTCCAGCAGAACCACTGAGAACCTTCCAGCAGAGCCACTGAGAACCTTCCAGCAGAGCCACTGAGAACCTTCCAGCAGAACCACTGAGAACCTTCCAGCAGAGCCACTGAGAACCTTCCAGCAGAGCCACTGAGAACCTTCCAGCAGAACCACTGAGAACCTTCCAGCAGAGCCACTGAGAACCTTCCAGCAGAGCCACTGAGAACCTTCCAGCAGAGCCACTGAGAACCTTCCAGCAGAACCACTGAGAACCTTCCAGCAGAGCCACTGAGAACCTTCCAGCAGAGCCACTGAGAACCTTCCAGCACAACCACTCAGAACCTTTCAGCAGAGCCACTAAGAACCTTCCAGCAGAGCCACTGAGAACCTTCCAGCAGAACCACTGAGAACCTTCCAGCAGAGCAACTAAGAACCTTCCAGCAGAGCCACTGAGAACCTTCCAACAAAGCCACTAAGAACCTTCCAGCAGAGCCACTGAGAACCTTCCAGCAGAACCACTGAGAACCTTCCAGCACAACCACTCAGAACCTTTCAGCAGAGCCACTGAGAACCTTCCAGCACAACCACTCAGAACCTTTCAGCAGAGCCACTAAGAACCTTCCAGCAGAGCCACTGAGAACCTTCCAGCAGAGCCACTGAGAACCTTCCAGCAGAACCACTGAGAACCTTCCAGCAGAGCCACTAAGAACCTTCGAGCAGAGCCACTGAGAACCTTCCAGCACAACCACTCAGAACCTTCGAGCAGAGCCACTGAGAACCTTCCAGCAGAACCACTGAGAACCTTCCAGCAGAGCCACTGAGAACCTTCCAGCAGAGCCACTGAGAACCTTCCAGCAGAACCACTGAGAACCTTCCAGCAAAGCCACTGAGAACCTTCCAGCAGAGCCACTGAGAACCTTCCAGAAGCCTGAGAACCCAGCACCTTCCAGAGCCACTGAGAACCTTCCAGCATAGCCACTGAGAACCTTCCAGCAGAGCCACTGAGAACCTTCCAGCAGAGCCACTGAGAACCTTCCAGCAGAGCCACTGAGAACCTTCCAGCAGAGCCACTGAGAACCTTCCAGCAGAGCCACTGAACCTTCCAGAGCTGAGAACCTTCCAGCAGAACCACTGAGAACCTTCCAGCAGAGCCACTGAGAACCTTCCAGCAGAGCCACTGAGAACCTTCCAGCAGAACCACTGAGAACCTTCCAGCAGAGCCACTGAGAACCTTCCAGCAGAACCACTGAGAACCTTCCAGCAGAACCACGGCTGAGCAGCAAAAAAAATAAATACCAAAAGATCCTCTGAAGGCTAACTACTCTGGAGGGCACCATCAGCTCACCTCTCCCCAATTTGCTATCGCTTAATATTTAAACTCGTCAGTAAAATGCCCAAGAAGGACAACAGCACTAAACTAACTGCGCAGTTACACAACACCTGACTCTTCGTTGTCCAATTTTCATTCTTTTTTTTTCTCTTACCACATTTTTCTCTTTTCCTTCCCCTCAAACGACACAGAACCACAACACAACAGAGCAAAAAACAGGTTAAAGCCACAGAAAACACACTCCAGCCTACGGTCACTCTCACAGCGCTGCCTACACACGCTACCGTCCACTGCTGCAGGCGGACCATTTCACAGGCGGACCGTTTCATAGATGGACCGCTTCACAGACGGACATATGTCCGCCTCATACCCGGCTCCCCAGACAGATGGACACACAAGCTCGCCAGAAGGACACAGAAGTTGACTAAGGGTCGACCAAATTAATCCTCTGTGGCTCACCAGTGCCCAATCCCCCTCCACCCGCCTCGTGACGAAGCCGGAACGGAAACTCCACTGCACACACGGAAGTTGTTCCACTCCGCTGACGGAGAACTAGTTCCACTCCGCTGACGGAGCACTATACTAAACTCAAGAATATTAAAAGCTTCCTATGCAGACTGAACCGGCAACCAACAAACACCTTTTTAACTAAACAAACCCGAACCGTCTTGTCTGGGACCATTCCATGACCTTTATCTCCGTTCTGCCTCCGGAACTGCAGGCATCTCCTCCCCGCGACTAAATTAGTTACGACTGCAGAGCCCCGAATTACCGTCTACTTTCTCTCTGATCGTCATCAGATGACGAGTACACTGCTCTTTACTCTTTTTTAAAAACATTTTTGGTACATTTTATAGTTTAAAAAAAAAAAGTTTAATTAACTTGAATCCTGCCTAAGCACCATCCAGGCAGCGCGCGGAACCAATCCAAGCCCTCCGATGCTTGGATTGAGCAGCCTTGGCTCTCTGGCGAGTAACGTCATCAACCTGATTTTCAGTCTGTAAAACGACCTTCACTTAAGCGTCAGCAGAAAACACGGTGTCAGCAACGTACGGGAAAACAGACAGCAGCCTCTGTCACTGCTCTCTCTCCCCCGACTGTCAGCACGAGACCAACTAAGAAAAACTCACTCACCAGGACCCGTGTGGTCCGTTGCAGGACCCCCCCCCCCCCCCCCCCCCAACCCCCCCCGCCCCATGCCCCGCTCCTGAGAGCTGGGGAAGAGGCAATGCACAGCAGAGAAAGGCCAAGAACACTCAGCAGACGCCAAAACTGTCGTGAGAATTTTACTAATATATATTGGTTTATGTTATGCCAGAATTCGGGCATATCTTACTCATTAGAATACACTCAAATTATACTCTAATTGTGTTCTGGTGATGCAGTCAATTCGGTTGTTAAACAAAGCACTGACAACCAACGGAGGTGCAAAACGGAGTTTTATTCTCCAAGTCTGCATGCAGATTCAGAGAGGTCATTACAGAATGCCGGATGGTTCAGAATGACCCAGTATCAGTAGGGAACAGTTGCCTTTAAACATCACATGAAAACATCAGGACCTTGGATAAGTATTCTAGACGTCCACGTCAAAACTTAGCAGACTTGTTGGAGCCAGAACGATAACAAAACTATGGCCTTCGAACACGCAGGAATCGAGACCAGAAGTCATGGACTCATGACACAGCACTTTAGCTCAAAATGCAATTTCTGACACAACAATCCCTACTTTTGTATTTGCACCTCATTTTCTTTGCATATATGAAAAGCTTATCTAGATCACAGCAGTAGAGTGCGCGGTTCCCGCCCAAAGGGCCCTGCCCACAACTGCGAGCTAAACAGGGAATAATGAAGCGCAGTCTACTCTATTGAATGTGACCCTCTAGTGGCCAAACACCCGTCCCCAGCTATGTTTCACGAGTTTGCAGCTCAGATTGGAATCAGTTGATTGGTTAAAATGATTAAAGTGATTAAATTTAGAGTTTGAATTTTGAATTTTAGTACAATTTAGATTCCGAAAATAAGGGGAACGGCAAAAGACCCTCTAGAGACTATCTACTCTAGACTAGGCCAAAAACCCAGTGGGAAAAAAGGCCACAAGACTATCTAAAGCAAAGAAGAACATTCAATTCTCAGAAGCACCCGCAGGTGCACCCCCAGTTGATGTCGGGGAACAAATCAGACCTCTGATCATGCAAGAACAATGTCAAGTCATTGCTTTTAGCATCATGCGGCGTAAACATGGAATCACACATGAAAATAAAAACAGAACCAAAACAATATGGAATGGAGTAAAATACTTTAAAAAATACTGAGTACCAGGACCCTGAGGTCAGCCATGTCCACAGATCAAACCCCCAGGGCTCCGCTGAGTCCCTGTGGTGCTGCATCTCCATTGTGACATCCCAAACCCCCTCTGAGGCTAAGGATGTACGGTTCAAAGGTTCAATCAAATGCCAGATTGCCAACCTGGCCGACCAAATTCATAGTACCCCTCCGAGGAACTAAACCCCTAAGAACTTTGCCCCACTGAGACGCAATTACCATGAGGCTAGACCTCACGCTTGGAAACAGATAACAGGGATAATTAACTAATTATTAACTAATAATTTAACATGATGATGAGTCAACGAATCATAAATACCCATAAAGAAGTTTTGATAAACCTGAGAATTATCAGTAACATCCAAATTATTAACCTAAATGAGAAGCTCAGAGATATTTAAAGATGACAAGTAAGGGTGGAGACACCCCTCACTATTATCTCGACGTTGAACTCCACATGCGGCCTTCCTAGCGAGACCACAAACGCTTTTTCCCAGAAGCCGCCCACGAGGAGAACACGAACGAGAAAACAACAGGAGCTTCGCAAAGTATTGGACTTTATGAAGGACCTGCTGTGAACCAAGATCTAAACACTCTGATCCTGAAGCTGAGTTACAAAATTTGAATTTCGTATTATAAATCAAATACCCGAATAGTCAGGAATGGACACGTCTCAAGCAGATCATGGCTGTCGCACATGTTCCTGGCACATGAGTATGAAACCAAAAAACACAGGAAAATGATAACATAAAACATAAATGAATAAACAACATAAATGAAACAAAACCCATATTATAGTCATATTTCATATTACATTCACCCCCTCCCGGACCCCCCCACTCCCCCATCGTGGAAGCCTTGGAGGATCCATCTTCTTCTCGATCAGCAGTGTGGGATGAAGAATATGTGATGTAACAGTCTCTGGTTGGAAAAACATCAGTCTCTCCTTTCCTCTTTTTCTTTTTTTTTAAATTTTCTAGTACCTCCGTCCTGTCCAAGCTCAGGTGTGTGTGTGTATATGTGTATGTGCATGTGTGTGTACGTGTATGTGTGCTCAGAGGTACAAACAGGCTCCAGAAGCCTGAGATACCAAGGAACCCGGGGATCCAGCAGCCAGAAGCTGGATCAGGAACTGTTTGCAGGGGCAGGTGTAAGTCCAGGTCGCCCGCTCCGCTATGTTAACAGCAGTGTGGGTTGTTAGCAGAACCTGGAAAAGACCGTTCCACTGCTCCGTTCCTCTAGCGCCTCTGAAGCAGGTCTCGCATCAGGGCCCACTCTCCTGGCTGAGTGCTGTGCAGGGGTCCACTGGCTGGTACAGGCTGGGCACCGTCACCTGTGAGTTAATCTGTGTCAATATAGAGTGCAACTTTTTGCAATACGACAACACAGAATTCTCACACAATACAGATGAAGGAAGGAAACACTCATCTGGTGCATCACTCCCATCGGCGTTGGTCTGGCCAAAGAGGATCACGAACAGACTCAGAGTAGCCCTCGATCGCACTCGCATCCTCAAGTCCACAGCATGACAGGTAGCCTCCAGAGCCTTCAGCCAGGACACCCTGTTCCTGCACAACACTGTACCAACTTAAACGTCAAGACACCATACTCCCTCTCAACAGCACCCCCACTGGCAGGATGGTAGGCACAGTGTCACCTGAGGTCAAACTCCAGAACCTTCCCTACCTGCACCAGGGCTTTGTTAACAAAATGAGTGCCGTTGTCACTGGAGATTTCAGATGGAATTCCCACCGTGGCAGGATCTCCTCCAGCCAAGCCTCTGCCACTGTGGAGCTGACATCCTTAGAAAAGTTAAAACCCTCAACCCACCTTAAAACGTGTCAACAACAACCAGACAATACTTCTTTCCCTCACAAGGAGAGAGTTCAATAAAATCTAGCATGATGTACTCAAACAGTCTGTCAGATGCCAGCGGCATCCTCACTCCCCCTCCCGCGTCGTGGGCAGTACAGATCACGCAGGACTGGCAGAACCTCTGCGCACAAGAGGAAAAACCTCTCGTGAACCAGTACTTAGCCAAGGTCGACAGCATGGCCCCCTGGGGATGCGTGGTCCAGCCCGTGGCGTTAGCCTAGCAAAGTGGGAAGAAAAATGCTTAGGCAAACGCGGCCTTGAGTCACCTGCACGCCACACGCCATCACCCAGACCACAGCCGTCCCGCTGCCACCCGTTTCTCAGCCGGGGAGGAGAAAGACTGCATCGCACGAAGCCACTGCAGAGACGAGAGAACAGTTAACAGGAGAACGAGCAGCCACCTTCGCAGCCGCATCTGCATGAGCGTTGCCTGCGGAAATACGATCAGGCCCGTTAACATACACACAGCTACGGAACTGGGCAGGAAGATGGCCCCCAAGAGAGCATCCACCTTCATGACAAACGCCAAACCCATACCTGCTGTCCGTGTAAATCGTGACGGTCTACCCCTTCGCCAATCTGCATGCTTCAGTCAAAGCCACTAGTTCAGCTGCCTGGGCCGAACAATGATGTGGAAGCGAGCCAGAATCTCATTAATCACAGCCACACAATCATGAGGTACGCTGTCCTCTGGACCTGGCATGAAAGTGGCTGGATTTAATACAGTCAAAAAAAATAAAAAAGAACTGTTTCAGATGGAATTGAACAGTTAAAGGCAACTGTTTAGTACCAAACCCACCTAGCAGCAGACAAATGTGACGTTTTCTGCTCCAACAGTGTCATAGACATGGCATGTGGTACCCAAAGAGTCAAAACAGCATAACTTACCAGATCAGTGAGCATAGACAGCTTTCTCAGCAGCAGCCACAGCTCACAAACAACGTGGAGATCCACGTTGGATCTGGATCCAGCTTACCAGAAAAATAAGCCACAGGCTTCATGTTCCTGTAACAGAACAGATGTCATTCCTGCCAGTGGCCATCACACTATACAACCAATCACTTTAAATCTGTAAAATCTATAGTATCTCTATATGTCCGTTTAACCTAGGTTACTTTCTCTTTTTTCTTTTACTATTAGACAGGGTATTTTGATAATCTCTTATTTGTAATTTTGTACACTGGATTTGCACACGTGGGCCAGAGGTATTTAGCCTATTTTGTTATTCTTATATATTTAATTCTTGGTAAGGTGTAGCATTTAAAGTGTTAATTTACTTATTTTATATGTAGAGACTAATGTTTTTATATCCCTTTAACCGATGCAACGGTCTTTTATAGGATGAACAATGGCGGCAGCAAAACATTTTCATTGCAGTTGCTTAGTTGTTGCTAAACAGTTGTATGGAGTTGCTGGACAATTTAATTGCAATACCAATTAAATAGCATAAATATGGATATGTATGTCATTACCGGCCTCCTCATTCTAATCAGCGCTATCTGAAACTAGCGCGCATGCCATGAAACGGATAAAAAAATCGATTTGAAGTTCGTTATTATAATTTTACCACATAGTCATGCCGCTTTTCACAGCAGTGAGAAACGTACATTAACAGCCTAGACTACAAATCATTTAACAATAACCTGTTCATCACATTTTAACCAGTTAATATTCACGTAAGTTCACATCAGTAGGATCTGGCAGACTTACGCTTCAACAGATAGCCTCCATTTTGATGTCACTTTCCTAACGGTCCGGTTTTTTTATTTCCCAAACTGACTTCGCGTGACCCCTGCAGGCCAGCTCTCATCGTTTTTAATTGTCTTCCTTCTATTTTAATTTAAAGCAAAAACACATGAAACTAATTTTAAATTAAATTGTCACCATTTTTACTTGATTTAACACAATTAAGATTTTCATTTTTAATAGTCTCCATTCTTGGGGTTGCTTTGAGGTTGCCAAGCCATATTTTGAGGTTGCTATAGCAACTGCAAGCTATTTTATTTATTTTATTTATTACATTATTACAGTTTTATTATTACAGTGTTGCACACTGTTTTTTTTTTTTTGTCCTATTTATTGCCTATTTAATGTCTATTTAATGTCCTGTCTATTTATGTATATTTTTGTATCTGCTGCAACGAGCCAATTTCCCCTCGGGGATCATTAAAGTATTTTCAATTCAATTCAATTCAAACACCTGGCAATAAGAACCCATCCCTACAAAGGACCTCACCTGTTTCTGTTCACAGCAACCTTGACACAGACGGGTGAATGTCCAAGGTTCACCCAAATCAGTGTTTGGATTGGAGAATCAGGGCATGGACAATCACACCTGCAGCGCGCAAAGATCTAAAAACAGGTGTAACTCCCATCACTGCCCTCTCTTGTCAATATTGTTGAAATACTGTTGGATATTATTGCTGACACAGCCTAATATCAGATTTTTTGAGTGATCACAACCGGTTCGACATTCTTGATCAAACCTACATCGCATGGACCTTTTGCTCATAACGTCGTCATTGTAACGTTCTGGAATGTTGGTAATTGGCCCAATTCACGATCAGCAGGCAGAAACTTACATCGCCCTCCAGGTGAACACAGCGCGACACGTGATCACCTAGAATGAAACAACACACGATATGCATTTCTGTCTGCATGGTAAAAAACAGTAGCTCTCACACAGTCAGTCAAAGGAGCCCACGTTGTCGTCAAAGCACTTCGAGAGTCGGAGTCGTCTGAAACATTCACACTCCTGCAGACAACACATAATACAACAATCACAAGCAGTTACCAATTTCCCTGACTCAGAGTCAGTGTCACTGGCACGCACTACAATGCGTAGACCAGTATAATATTGTGATTTCAGTTTCTTATTTTACCATGTTCCTTCTTATAAACATAAAACAGACAAAACACAAAAAAATGGTTATTGTTGTTGGCAGAGGAATGGACAAACCAAGTGATCTTCATCTTCATCTTAAATTACCTTGAGGCAGAATTTACAAATTAATTAACTTCGGTATGGATGCAGTCCATTAGCAAGGTGACTGAGGAATCAGAGACAGGCAAAATTATTTGAGGCAAATATTATGACTGAAATGACTTGGATCATAAATTGAATTGGTGAAAAGGTGTAGTACCTTTTTCCAGACACGCAGTGTCGACAGAAAACTTTTAGCAAGCAGTTCTTCATTGCAAGGGCCAAGGACAGAGGGAAAAAAATGTGTTGCGATGTCTTATCAGTATTTGCATTCTTGTGTATCAGTACGTGTGGTAATGACGTGTCACCTGGCCCCACCCCCTCGTCCACGGCAGAGTCCAGATGGCGTCACTCTGTCAATCCGCTGCCGGCACCACCCACTTTTCCAGCACACTGCTGGACTGCTGAACACTGCTGACCAATGTCCCATCACATTGAAGATGGACGTCAGAGCCCTCATCTCTGACCACATCCACCACGGCTGTGTCGGCTGTCCGCTGTGGGGCTGAGAGACATTTGTTATTCACAGCAAATCAGTTCAGTTCCTCCAAACGTGAGCGCGCACAGGCTCCAGCTGGAGCGCGCAGCAGGCGAGTCTCCCCCGCACGTCTTCAGCGCAGCGCCTCCGAAACAGTTAACTCCCGGAACTTTTCGGGGTGAAGCAGATGTGCAGTTGTCATGTTGTCTGCTATGTACATGCGAGTGAAGGGTTAAGATAGATTAGGGTAAGAAAGGGAGAAGAAAATGAAAGAAGAATGCGCCAGACAGTTTTCCCAATCAGTCTGATAACACTGTTACATAGAAACTCCTAAAATGTCTAAATCTCTGAACGAACAAACTTGCCTCTTTCCCAAAAACTACAGTGCCTCTGGTTCCCCAGTGCATGCTCAGACCGCAGCGCTAATCTGTCCCTTTTTTTTTTCCTTTAACCGCTGCTTCTTCACTTCGCGCCCGTGCATTGTCTCCCCAGATCATCGAGAACGCGCATCGTCAGAATCTTTAATTCATGTTTGTACATTCAACTGCCAAACCTCATAACATCAAACAGGTAATCATCTAAAGCCATAGCCTATTGCTTTAACCAGCATCATACTTTGAATCAGGAATTATTCCACAAACAGCCCGCCCCCATGAGCCCAGCGCCTCCGTCCGGTCCAAACACAACTAAAACTCTTTTTTTTTTTTTCTTTTTTTTTTTTTTTCCAAGACTTAAGTCCGCAACTGCTCACTACTTCTGGTTCCGAGACCTCGTTATCCGCCCACACTAGATCCGATCATCACCGGATCGCGGCAACTGCTTATGCCATCTCTGTGCCTATAGAGCTATAGATAGCTCCACTTCTCCACACATAAACTCCCACTTCTGTCATCGAGGTGCTGCCCCACGGCGCACACTCAAGCAGCCTAGCTCACCGGCTAGTAACACCAGAAAACGGCAGTTCGACAGGCTGTCCAACACGACACCTGTTCCAGGGGTCGGCACCCAACAGCGACAGAAAACTCCGGTGCTCGCACCCCACGGACCAGAGACTCACAGACGAGGCAGCGCGGCTCACAGGGCACAGAACAGCTCGGAAAACACCACGCAGACGAAAACAACACAAAACAAACCCCCGGGGTACCCCAAACAGACAAAAACTCCGCACCGCTCCGCCACAGCTCAGTGATCAGACAGACAAAATAAATACCACTCACCAGAACAGTGGTCCGGTCGTTCATCCGTCCTTGTCCCCATCCAGTCACTGCGGCTGTCCATCACGAGACCGGATTCCTCAAAACCTATGGAATTTGCGGCCAAAAAGAGCTAATCTCTCACCGATCAGGACCGCAGCGAGTGGAACCAGCAGACAAAGCACAGAAAAACAAGTAAAAGCCAAAGGGACGCCAACTGTTATGCCAGAATTCGGGCATATCTTACTCATTAGAATACACTCAAATCATACTCTAATTGTGTTCTGGTGATGCAGTCAATTCGGTTGTTAAACAAAGCACTGACAACCAACGGAGGTGCAAAACGGAGTTTTATTCTCCAAGTCTGCATGCAAATTCAGAGAGGTCATTACAGAATGCCGGATGGTTCAGAATGACCCAGTATCAGTAGGGAACAATTGCCTTTAAACATCACATGAAAACATCAGGAACTTGGATAAGTTCTCTAGACGTCCACGTCAAAACTTAGCAGACTTGTTGGAGCCAGAACGATAACAAAACTGTGGCCTTCGAACACGCAGGAATCGAGACCAGAAGTCATGGACTCATGACACAGCACTTTAGCTCAAAATGCAATTTCTGACACAACAGTTTACCAATAATTAGTGAGTTGTAGTGAGGCAGTTGTTCAACACTTAACAAAGCACTTGACAATCGGACAGAGGGTGCAAGTGGATTTAATCTCCATTTGTATACAAGCAGAATGGTCAGGCACTGACAACAGCATGGACAGCTGTTGTCAGGTACCTCAAACTCGTCCCTCAACTTGACTTTCTAAGAATCGGGACAGCACTTGCCCTTAGCGGGAGCGCTCATTTTTGAGACTGAGGGTTGAGATTGAGGGTTAAGGGAGGAATTGGAATTCACCTCAAGAGGGGGGGAGTGAAACGAATCTCTCTCAGGGGCTCTGAACTTTTACCCAGTTCTGGCTGAACCTTCGGGCTGAACCCCCCCGCCTCTGGGCCATAAACCAGGAGATAGCCAACGTCACCCTGACGACTCTAATCCAAAATGTTTTTAGCAGCCATTAGTACCCTATTGACTGAGCAGAACCAATAAACCTGACAGATTTTGACGTATCCCAGAAAACAGGCACCCCCGGAGCCCAAAGGAGGATGGAACGAGAGCTCCCCCTTTAGGCGGACCGGCAGCATGGAGGCAGGCGTGGACAACTGGGTGGCCAAAAGGGACACTGAGTTCTTTAAATTGGAATGTTATAACTGTGAATAAAGACCATACAAAAAAAGGGAAAACAAACAACATAAGAAAGACTGTCAAATTGAGTTTGGAATGTTTATTGTTGTATTTAAAATGTGTGCCACTTTAACTTTCCCCCCCGAAAAGCACTTTCAAATGGAATGTTTAAAGTTAATTATCCTGTTGACTGAAACCAATGAAAACTCAGTCTGGAACAGCACGTGTCCTCCCAGGGCACATATTGGTCAAGTCATGGGTTGTTCAGGGCGGGACCCTGAAGTATAAGTGACAAGTTTTTCTTTGTCTCTTTCTCTTTTACTTTTGCCGTTCTGCTTTTTGCTTTCTTTCTCTTTTGCTTTTTGCAATCACTACTTTTGCCTCTTTTTTGCCTCCTCTGTTTTTCTCCGTGTTATCTCTGCCGTAAAACCCCATCCTTTTGTTCCTACACAATCCGTGTATCATTCGTTCTTTCCATTTTCTATTGGCAATCAAAAATTCAAAAAGGAAAAAAGGACGTTTTATTTCGTTTTTCGTTTTTTAATCTAACACAAAAAACGAAAAAATGCATGGATTTTTGTATTTCAATTTAAGACTTGGATCAAAAATACGAAATTAAAAAATGGGCCCCCGGAATCTGTGTATCATTCGTTCTTTCCATTTTCAACTGTCAATCAAAAATTGAAAAAGGAAAAATGGGCGTTTTATTTCGTTTTTCATTTTTGAATCCAACACAAAAAACAAAAAAAATGCCCGGTTTTTCGCATTTCAATTTTAGACTTGGATCAAAAATACGAAATGAAAAAATGGGCCTCGGGACCAAATTTGTTTTTAATATTTAATAAGTCCGGTTTACATGACCCAGAAGTGTGTGCCGGTAGCAACTCGGGTAGCAATGCTAACAGTTCAGTCTGTTAAAAAAAAAAAAAACTGGGCTGCATCAAAACTTTCAAGCCTCTTTGTTCCAGCCGTGGTCCCTTGGCCCGTTTTTTCATTTTGTATTTTTGATCGAAGTCTAAATTTGAAATAGAAAAAAAACGGGCATTTTTTTGTTTTTTGTGTTGGACTCAAAAACAAAAAACTAAATAAAACGCTCTTTTTCATTTTTCAATTTTTGATTGACAGTTGAAAATGGAAAGAACGAATGGTACACGGATTCCCCGGGACCGAATTTGTTTTTAATATTTAATCGGTCCAGTTTACGTGACCGGGAAGTGGCTTTGTGCGCAGCAGTTCTGGTAGCATGGCGGCGCTGGAATCAAACATTAGCTTGATCAAGGACTTATTCAGCAGCAGTTTGACACACGCTGAAATTTCCTGCTCGTTGCAGCAGATGAGTATCCTGTAGTGATGGTGAGATGAAGCCTCATGAGGCATCGAACCATTTGAGCAGATCGGTTCCAGAAAGGGTTCATTACTAGAAGCTTCACCTGCACACGACACCACCTACTGGACAGGTTTATAATCACAGGCAGCTGGATCTCAACCACAGCTGGTTGTGGCGCATTGAATATTTGTCTGTCATGGCCCTTTGGAATGATTATGAATTACAAAGAACGCATGGCCAAATAAATTCTCTACGTACATTATCACATATGTGTATAATAAAATATGCCATGGATGTATTCTATATGTGTAAAGTTTCCCAGTATGGAAGTATCATATTATATGGCAGGTTGTGTAATGTTTTTTTTTTTTTTGTAACTTTAGGAGAATAGCACGGGCCTGAACAGGCAGAGGACAGTGAAAGTGCTGGTCAAACTAGGAAGATGAAACTGAATATGTTGTGTAACTTGAACAATGATGTACAGGACAGGGGAAACTTTAGTCATTTTTATTAAGAAGTAACAATCTCTCAACAGGTTTTCAGCGATTCCTTTTTTTTTTTAACACAACCTATCTGGCATTTCACATGGTACAGAAGATGCTGGTGTGCACAAAAACACAATTGATATTTTCAAAAAGGAGGTTGTCTGATAATTGAGGTCAAAACTTTTCTACTGTCATTACACATCTGCGCCACTAGATGGCGCTGCAACGTCGTAAACAGTAGGTGAATGGAGCGTCACAGTGAACGGATGGAGCAGATGATGATAAATGGAGTAACCACACGACGGCTCGAACAAAGAGGCTTGAAAGTTTTGATGCAGCCTAGTTTTTTTTTTTTAAACAGACTGAACTGTTAGTATTGCTACCCGGGTTGCTACCAGAACTGCCGCGCACAAAGCCACTTCCGGGTCACGTAAACCGGACTTATTTACGGCAAAAACACTATCAGGTGTCACCACTAGAGTTTCAGATGTTACATGTCCCCCTTGACCAGCCTTCTTGTAATAATTCATTGGCTGTCAGTTCTTATTTTATATCTCACTGCAAGCTACTTTCATTCCAAATTTCATGCAAATTGGCCAAGTAGTTTTTGAGATATCAGTCGGAACATGGTGTATTTCGGCGCTATTTGGCGCGTTACAGATGGTCATCTTGATCTCTATATACCCCCATAAGGTATCAAAAATATGAATACAAGTGTTAAATGTCAATAAAATGCACCTAAAATATTGAAATTACATGTTATTTTACATATCTTTTCAGGTGATGCGTCATGGGGGCAGAACAAGTTTTGATAACGTGTCATTCAGATTTTTATGTGTTTGTTATGAAAATCTTGTCTTCGGAGGTTGCACGTCGAAATGTGTGTCCCACAGTGGCATTTGCATAAAATACTGCATCAAAACTGTGTTTATATCCATAGTGCGAATTACGGGGGGGTTTGGGGGGGTTTGACCCCCCCAATTACAACTTCGACCCCCCTAAAAAAGGGACAAATTGTCATTTTTGTCATCTCTAGAAAATGTTGACCCCCCCCAATTGTCATTGTATAATTCACACTCTGTTTATATCAATAATATTATCCAGCTGTTTGACTTAGGTCATGATAAAGACACCTGGTACATGTCCTTGTTCTGCAAATATAGCCATCATGTCATCTTGCTAATTTTCCACCAAAAGCTGTAGTGTCCGTACCCCCTGCCTGTACAGCTAATGAACTGCTCCACATCAATAACTGAGTATGGGTTTTAAAGTTGCTTCTATGTGAAATGAAAATATGCATACAACATTTTTTTATCACTGATAGTACTGGTGATGAGGGGAGTCAAGATCATCAGTGTAGTGTCCGTACCCCCAATGTAGTGTCCGTACCCCCATTATATGAAGGGTTTTGAGGGGCGGTTAAACCATGGCAACATTGTAAATTTAGACTCCGTTATGCATCCATGTCTACTGGAAGTGTCAGGTGTGCGTCTGACATGAAATCCAGACGTCTGGATTTGGGTAGTAATAGAATATCCCGAGTATGGATCAGATGGATGGATGCAATTAATATTGAAATGTACATGTATATTGTT
The DNA here is from genome assembly GCA_018398805.1 of Hirundichthys speculiger. NCBI lineage: Eukaryota > Metazoa > Chordata > Actinopteri > Beloniformes > Exocoetidae > Hirundichthys > Hirundichthys speculiger. The sequence goes on along the minus strand of JAGFBZ010000366.1, from coordinate 137,882 downwards.
GGATTCAGCTTTGAGGAATATTTGTATTTAAGGTGATTTTAGCATTTAATTCAATCTAATGAACATGGTGAACCAGCCTAGAATCCTGATTCATGAAATGGAAATACTGCAATTTGATGACAGTGGACATTACAATTTGTTCTGGTTCTTGAAATGTTATACTGTCAAACTGTACCAACAGAATCAATGTAAAGCAGAAACATTTAAGTGTATTTAAGCATGTTTGGAGAGGAAGTTGGGTCGGTCATCCAGGCATAGATGTTATGTAGTGTCCGTACCCCCCGGCGTTACGAGGACTGTACAGTACCAAAAAATGTTGTTCATACACGTAAATTGTGTGTATGGATCATATATTTGTGTTTAAGTTGTTGGAGCCGCGAAATATATGATAAATGTTAAATTGATCAACCGAAAAGTACTTTGGGGCAAATTTTTATGGTGGAAAATGTTGTCTCACTGGATTTGCTTGGTGTTTTGACAGTTTATGAGCTCAAAGTGACAGAAAATATGCATTGAAGTTGGAAATAAAAGGTTTTGAGATAAAATTACGTGTTATTTTCAGACATAAATGTGAATTTTCCATGAAAAAAAGGACACATCAAATGCATTTGAAGAACTGTTGTAGTGTCCGTACCCCCTCTGACGAAAAATGACCTCCCAATTTACAATTGCGGTAACTTCAAAACCAGAAGCCCTTGTGCTCCAAAATTTCGCGATGACGAAGAGCAAACTTTCGAGTTTGATTTCAGATATATAAATGTGCTATTACTATTGGTTATATTTTTCACCTCTGTGACCCATGTGGTGACACCTGATTGTGTTTTTGCCGTAAATATTAAAAACAAGTTTGGTCCCGTGGCCCGTTTTTTAATTTCATATTTCTGATCCAAGTATAAAATTAAAATACGAAAAACCGGGCATTTTTTTTGTTTTTTGTGTTAGATTAAAAAACAAAAAATGAAATAAAACGCCCCCTTTTTCCTTTTTTTAATTTTTGATTGCCAATTGAAAATGGAAAGAACGAACCCACTGCGCAATTTATGGTTCAGAAGACGTCTATTTGACGTCTTTTTGCGACGTCGGAATCACGTCTCGCAAAAGGTGCAGAATGAAATGTTTTTTTGACGTCTTTTCCCGACGTCGTGTGGACGTCTCGAAAAGGTGCAGAATGAAATGTTTTTTTGACGTCTTTTCCCGACGTCGTGTGGACATCTTTCCCTCGACGCTTTATGGACCTCCACTTCCATTCATCCGGGGCTGGATTAACGTCCACTAACTACCTTCATTAAAGTGTTAAAACTGGACTATTCTGTAATTTACTCTAAGGTAGCAAACTAGAAACCAAACCAAATTTACATTGCAATTTCTTTTAAATGCAACAATTCTGTAAAATTAACACATTCAGTAAAATTATAGCATTACATGCAGTGCAAAATAATATAACCATTACCCGTGTTGCAACAGTTGATAGCTCACAGAATTAGGAAGAAAGGCAAAAAACAACTTTATTAATATTGATTCACACTATTTACATATTAACATTTGTCATACTATACAGAATTTACATATTAAAAATGATTAAGACTACACATTTACAAATTAACAATGATTTAAACTATTTACATAATCTCTACACTACGTACCACATCATCTGCATATGAACCACAAGTCCAGTTAAACTAGCTGTTGAGGCCTCCCCTTCTGGCTGGTGCATGTTTGAGGTGGTCGGCCACGACTTGTTTTACTTCTGCCTCCGTCGCCAGGGGGTAGGCCTTCATGACAGCATCTAGAAAAAAGTTGTGGATTGTCACCATGTCCCTGTAACTGAACTCTCGTAGAAAACTTCTACAAAAATAAATATTAGCTTACAATTAGCATACAATTAGCTTAGCAATATTAGCAAGCTGGCTTCAAATGAGAATCAAGAGGAGCACCAAGATTGACAGTTCAAAGCATCTTGTGGGATTTAATACCACGTAAAAGACATTTAGCAGAAAAATCCTAACTCTTTTAGTTTGATATTACACACTTAGAAAAGAATGAAAACTGTTTTGATAGTTACCGCTGAACACCATAGCCGCGGAGGCAGGCACCCATCACTGCGAAGAACGGCAACACCCCCATCATCGCTTTGGTATGCTCCGCTGCAGGCTCTCCCTTTGATATCTAAGTATTCACGTTTCAGAGACTGAAAGATGAAATGATGGTGGGATGTTGAAGGGTATGTCGGGGCAGTACTAACCTGAAAAATTATGTTTTCAATATTAAAACCAACGAATGGGAGGAAAAAATACAAACACAAATGTTTAATTACATTATATGAATATAATTTTCATTTAGCCCCGTAATTTGTACGAGAACCCTCAAAATACTTACATTTCCAGTAATACTCTTTAAACACATTCAGCATGGACCAGGGTTTTACCTCGCAGCAGAGGGGTGTTTTTACAGTCAGCTGTGATATGCAACAACGTGGAGTGTGAGATATAATTTGAGTCTCATATCGTGGTCGACAGCGGTGTCCAGATGAGTCCACTTAAGGACGTCGATATAACGTCGAGATGAGGTCCGATCGGCGGTGTGCCTCTCCCCCGCAATAAAAGTGGGGATAAAAGTTCATTTCTCAGGTGGGGAAAAATCACATTGGGCATAAGGTGTCTGGAACTTGGTGACCAGTGGAGCACTTGTGGACGTCAATATAACGTCGAAATGAGGTCCTCGTTGGACCAAATCACTTCCAGTGTCTGCACGTGTTTAAGCGCTTCCGTGCGGACTCAGAAGCGCACTGCGCGCGCACAGTGCGGGAGCCGGTCCGTTGCAAATGTCGAAAAAAGGTCCAATAATGACGTCTACATCTCGACCTATTATGCACGTTGAGCCGACGTCTATATCTGGTCTTTATATGACGTCCAGATTCTGAACGTCATAGCGACGTCTAAAAAGGGTCATATTTTGACGTCGAAGTTTCGACCTATTTTCTACGTTCCATAGACGTCGAGATCTGGTCTCTGACGGACCGACCTAAAACTGACGTCATCTGCACGTCTTTTCGACCTGCAATGTTTGGTGGGAATGATACACGGATTCTACACGGACTGCGTGTATCTCTCTTTTGTCTCCGTTTAGTTTCCTTTATTTTTTCGATTTTTGCGTCTGGTATCTTGGATACCAAATGTTTTTTAGCCGATCGCTCACTCTCTCTCTTTTAGTTTTGGCCTTAGTTCACAAAGGCCTCGCATTTTAGTTCCTATTCGTTATTTTTCATCGATTTCCTGTGACGCGGCTTATCCGAATCTGCCGCCGGTTCCCTGAGCTATCAGTTGGTTCTGTCCACGCGTTAAAACATCGAATAATTTTGCTGATTTTCTTTTTGACCTTTTATTTCCTCCCAAGGGTTATTTTCTGTTTCATTAGAATCATTTTATCGAACCAGACTCCATTTTTCTCTACGAGATATTTATTTGTCACTTGAATCAAAAGTTTTTCTCTCTCTACTCGTAGTTTTACTTCGCCGTTCTGACTTTTCTTTGTGAGTGATTTTTCATCTCGTTTTTGTCATAATTTTTGAACGTTGTTAATTACTAAGTTTCTGTGCTTGTTTATTAATACGTTGAGCCTTGAGTTAAATTCCTCTCAGCTAGTGCCTCAGAAAATCATGCCATGGCGCCTGAGCAATATCCCACATTAGATATTCTAGATTAGATATTATCACTGAGAAACAGGTCACAGTGACCTGATGCCATTTCTAAACAGTGATGTACAGCAAAATTGATTTGATGTCAAAAAGTCAAACATTTGCTAAATCTTCAATTTTGCAACGTAAAGTTATAATTTTATGTTAAAAGTTGTGATTTTGTGAAAGTTCATTTTTAACAACAAGAATTTGTGATTTTTATTCGACTAAAGACTCAATTTTATGACTAAAATTGCAATTTTTTGTCAAAAAGTCACAGTTTTGTGATTTACAGCAAAAAGTAATGATTTGATGTCAAAAAGTCAAGATTTTGCTATATTTTCAATTTTGCAACATAACGTTAGAATTTTATGTTAAACGTTGTGATTTGTAAAATCTTAGATTTTGAGACAAAAGTTTAAATATTGCTGAATTTGTGATTTTACAACAAAAATAACAACAAAAAACTTGTGAATTTACAAAACTTAGGGCCTGATTTACTAAGATCCTAAATAAAGAGTACTAAATTGCGTGTGCACTGAAAAAGTTTGCGCGTGCTGTTGTTGTGTGTTTTGCGGGTGATCAACTAAGAATGCTCGCGCAATTGATAACGGGTGCAAACCGCAGTATTAAAATGAGGTGTTACGTATCTTACGGTTTGCACCATGGAGAGTCTGGATGGAAAGCAGGATAGACGCAAGCGCAAAATGAAATTTGACGAGTTGGAGTTAGAGATATTAGTGGAAGAGGCAAATAAACACATTCATGAACTACAGCAAAGAAATTTAAACATTACCAAAAGAAACGCAATATGGGAGAAAATCTGCGATAGAATAAATGCAGTTGGTAAGACAAAAAGAACGGCAGATGAGGTTAAAAGAAGGTGGCAAGATATAAGTGGCCTTTAATAAAACTTCGGCAAACAAGACAGGTGGAGGGCCTGCGGAAGAGATGCCTCTAACCAGCATTGAGCAGCAGGTGCACCTCACCTTCTGCCAGGAGCAGATAACTGGGATACTGGGGTCTGACACGCTAGAGCCAACTGCAGAACAAGGTAGGCGCACAATAAGAAACACTTTTTTCTCCATGAAAACACGTGATTTATTTATTATCACAACCTTTTGCTGAATAATACTCGATTTAACATTCAAATAAAATATGTCTCCTTTTGCATGTGCTTGTGACCGGCTCCAAATCAGCCCTTAACTCATTCAACAGCTCCAAGATGGAATCGCTAGATAGTCGATATGTTTCAACTATCTGGTTTTCATTCATTCCAAACAAATTTACACGAGTAAAAAAGACTCTCTCTCTGCGTATTCTTTGATTTTGGCGATGTCGCCTCCTTGCCACAATAAAAGCAGCCATCGGTGCGTAATGCTGGGCAGATTAGCACCTTCCTTTCGAACGTATTAAATACAGACGCAATCACAATCCCCGCAATTACTTTCAGGGTTGGTAAATCTCATTGCGTGTGGTAAATGAACCTATTTGCATTTTCCCCTCCCAGTATTTAGCGCTTTCTGGTGGGTACGCCCCATATTGATTATTCATCAGAGCAAAAGTACTAAATGAACAGCGTGTGCTATTTTGCTCATTTGAGAGGCGCAGTCTTCTTTGCACGCTGTTAGTAGATCAGCTTGCACATTGGTTTGCGGGTGATGTCAAGTTTGCACACGTTTTTACGCACGCAAACCTTTAGTAAATCAGGCCCTTAGTGTTTTAAGACAAAAAGTTGTAATGTTTGATTAAAAAGTCACAATTAGATGTAAAATGTTGTTGACGTTGAAGTGACACAAAAAGTTGCCATTTTTTTCACTTAAAGCCATAATTTTTACATCAAAAAGTCACAATTTTGCAAAAAATAAGATTTTCTGACAAAAAAAAATTCTTTTTCCACTTAAAAATAGTGATTTTACAACATAAAGTCATGATGTTATTTCAAAAATGTCTCTGATTATCTCTATGAGCGTATTATTCGTGTCATTTATGTTCTCTCTTGGCCTGAGCGGACGACCTCCCACAGATGACCTCTGGAAGTAGTAGACACGGTGCTGGGAGATTCATGATGTGGGGATGAGGTTCTTGCTGAGCTGAATGGGATCATGAAAGAAGAGGATGGTGATACTGTCAGGAATAATGAACAGAGACCTGCAGCCAGTCTGGTTTCATGTTGCTGTTGGTCCTCCATCAGGATGACCAAAAACAAGCATGAACTTTCTCCAGACAGCCTGGAGATCCTGGAGGCTCTGGAGGTCATGAAGATCCTGGAGGTGCTGGAGGTCCGAGAGGTGCTGGATGTGCTGGAGGTCCTGAAGGTCCTGGAGGTGCTGGAGGTCCGAGAGGTGCTGGAGGTGCTGGAGGTCCTAAAGGTCCTGGAGGTGCTGGAGGTCCGAGGGGTGCTGGAGGTCCTGGAGGTTCCAGAGGTGCTAGAGGTCCGAGAGGTCCTGGAGGTTCTAGAGTTGCTGCAGGTCCTGGAGGTGCTGGAGGTCCGAGAGGTGCTGGAGGTGCTGGAGGTCCTGGAGGTGCTGGAGGTCCGAGAGGTGCTGGAGGTGCTGGAGGTCCTAAAGGTCTTGGAGGTGCTGGAGGTCCGAGAGGTGCTGGAGGTGCTGTAGGTCCTGAAGGTCCTGGAGGTGCTGGAGGTCCGAGGGGTGCTGGAGGTGCTGGAGGTCCTAAAGGTCCTGGAGGTGCTGGAGGTCTGAGAGGTGCTGGCGGTCCTAAAGGTCCTGGAGGTGCTGGAGGTCCGAGAGGTGCTGGAGGTGCTGGAGGTCCTGAAGGTCCTGGAGGTGCTGGAGGTCCGAGGGGTGCTGGAGGTGCTGGAGGTCCTGGAGGTTCCGGAGGTGCTAGAGGTCCGAGAGGTCCTGGAGGTTCTAGAGGTGCTGCAGGTCCTGGAGGTGCTAGAGGTCCGAGAGGTGCTGGAGGTCCTGGAGGTTCTAGAGGTGCTGAATGTTCAAGAGGTGCTGGAGGTCCTGGAGGTACTGGAGGTCCTGGAGGTTCTAGAGGTGCTGCAGGTCCTGGAGGTTCTAGAGGTGCTGGAGGTTCTAGAGGTGCTGCAGGTCCTGGAGGTTCTAGAGGTCCTGGAGGTTCTAGAGGTGCTGCAGGTCCTGGAGGTTCTAGAGGTGCTGGAGGTTCTAGAGTAGCTGGAGGTTCTAGAGGTCCTGGAGGTGCTGGAGGTTCTAGAGGTGCTGGAGGTCCTGAAGGTCCTGAAGGTGCTGTAGGTTCTAGAGGTGCTGCAGGTCCTGGAGGTGCTGGAGGTTCTAGAGGTGCTAAAGGTCCTGGAGGTTCTAGAGGTGCTGGAGGTTCCAGAGGTGCTGCAGGTCCTGGAGGTTTTAGAGTTGCTGGAGGTCCTGGAGGTTCTAGAGGTGCTGCAGGTCCTGGAGGTGCTGGAGGTTCTAGAGCTGCTGGAGGTCCTGGAGGTCCTAGAGTTGCTGTAGGTCCTGCATGTCCTGGAGGTGCTGGAGGTTCTAGAGGTGCTGCAGGTCCTGGAGGTGCTGGAGGTTCTAGGGGTGCTGCAGGTCCTGGAGGTGCTGGAGGTCCGAGGGGTGCTGGAGGTCCTGGAGGTTCCAGAGGTGCTAGAGGTCCGAGAGGTCCTGGAGGTTCTAGAGTTGCTGCAGGTCCTGGAGGTGCTGGAGGTCCGAGAGGTGCTGGAGGTGCTGGAGGTCCTAAGGGTCCTGGAGGTGCTCGAGGTCCGAGAGGTGCTGGAGGTCCTAAAGGTCCTGGAGGTGCTGGAGGTCCGAGAGGTGCTGGAGGTGCTGGAGGTCCTGAAGGTACTGGAGGTGCTGGAGGTCCGAGGGGTGCTGGAGGTGCTGGAGGTCCTAAAGGTCCTGGAGGTGCTGGAGGTCTGAGAGGTGCTGGAGGTGCTGGAGGTCCTAAAGGTCCTGGAGGTACTGGAGGTCCGAGAGGTGCTGGAGGTGCTGGAGGTCCTGAAGGTCCTGGAGGTGCTGGAGGTTCTAGAGTTGCTGGAGGTCCTGGAGGTTCTAGAGGTGCTGCAGGTCCTGGAGGTGCTGGAGGTCCTGGAGATTCTAGAGGTGCTGCAGGTCCTGGACATGCTGGAGGTCCTGGAGGTGCTGGAGGTTCTAGAGGTGCTGCAGGTCCTGGAGGTGCTGGAGGTCTTGGAGGTGCTGGAGGTCCTGCAGGTCCTGGAGGTGCTGGAGGTCCTGGAGATTCTAGAGGTGCTGCAGGTCTTGGAGGTGCTGGAGGTCCTGTAGGTGCTGGAGGTTCTAGAGCTGCTGGAGGTCCTGGAGGTTCTAGAGTTGCTGGATGTTCTGCAGGTCCTGGAGGTGCTGGAGGTTCTAGAGGTGCTGCAGGTCCTGGAGGTGCTGGAGGTTCTAGAGTTGCTGGAGGTCCTGGAGGTTCTAGAGGTGCTGCAGGTCCTGGACGTGCTGGGGGTCCTGGAGGTGCTGGAGGTTCTAGAGGTGCTGCAGGTCCTGGAGGTGCTGGAGGTTCTAGAGGTGCTGCAGGTCCTGGAGGTGCTGGAGGTCCTGGAGGTGCTGGAGGTTCTAGAGGTGCTGCAGGTCCTGGAGGTGCTGGAGGTTCTAGAGGTGCTGCAGGTCCTGGAGGTGCTGGAGGTTCTAGAGGTGCTGCAGGTCCTGGAGGTTCTAGAGGTGCTGCAGGTCCTGGAGGTGCTGGAGGTCCTGGAGCTGCTGGAGGTTCTAGAGGTGCTGGAGGTTCTAGAGGTGCTGGGGGTTCTAGAGGTGCTGCAGGTCCTGGAGGTTCTGGAGGTTCTAGAGGTGCTGCAGGCCCTGGAGGTGCTGGAGGTTCTAGAGGTGCTGCAGGTCCTGGAGGTACTAGAGGTGCTGCAGGTCCTGGAGGTGCTGGAGGTCCTGGAGCTGCTGAAGGTTCTAGAGGTGCTGGAGGTTCTAGAGGTGCTGGGGATCTAGAGGTGCTGCAGGTCCTGGAGGTTGTGGAGGTTCTAGAGGTCCTGCAGGTCCTGGAGGTGCTGCAGGTCCTGGAGGTGCTGGAGGTTCTAGAGGTGTTGGAGGTTCTAGAGGTGCTGGAGGTTCTAGAGGTGCTGGGGGTTCTAGACGTGCTGCAACTCCTGGAGGTTCTGGAGGTTCTAGAGGTGCTGCAGGTCCTGGAGGTGCTGCAGGTCCTGGAGGTGCTGGAGGTTCTAGAGGTGCTGCAGGTCCTGGACGTGCTGGAGGTCCTAGAGGTGCTGGAGGTTCTAGAGGTGCTGTAGGTCCTGGAGGTGCTGGAGGTCCTGGAGGTGCTGGAGGTCCTGCAGGTCCTGGAGATTCTAGAGGTGCTGCAGGTCCTGCAGGTCCTGGAGGTGCTGGAGGTCCTGGAGATTCTAGAGGTGCTGCAGGTCCTGCAGGTCCTGGAGGTGCTGGAGGTCCTGGAGATTCTAGAGGTGCTGCAGTTCCTGAAAGTGCTGGAGGTCCTGGAGGTGCTGGAGGTCCTGGAGGTGCTGGAGGTTCTAGAGCTGCTGGAGGTCCTGGAGGTTCTAGAGTTGCTGGAGGTCCTGCATGTCCTGGAGGTGCTGGAGGTTCTAGAGGTGCTGCAGGTCCTGGAGGTGCTGGAGGTTCTAGATTTGCTGGAGGTCCTGGAGGTGCTGGAGGTTCTAGATTTGCTGGAGGTCCTGGAGGTTCTAGAGGTGCTGCAGGTCCTGGAGGTGCTGGAGGTCCTGGAGATTCTAGAGGTGCTGCAGGTCCTGGACATGCTGGAGGTCCTGGAGGTGCTGGAGGTTCTAGAGGTGCTGCAGGTCCTGGAGATGCTGGAGGTCCTGGAGGTGCTGGAGGTCCTGCAGGTCCTGGAGGTGCTGGAGGTCCTGGAGATTCTAGAGGTGCTGCAGGTCCTGCAGGTCCTGGAGGTGCCGGAGGTCCTGGAGATTCTAGAGGTGCTGCAGGTCCTGCAGGTCCTGGAGGTCCTGGAGATTCTAGAGGTGGTGCAGGTCCTGGAGGTGCTGGAGGTTCTGGAGATTCTAGAGGTGCTGCAGGTCCTGCAGGTCCTGGAGGTGCTGGAGGTTCTAGAGGTGGTGCAGGTCCTGGAGGTGCTGGAGGTTCTGGAGATTCTAGAGGTGCTGCAGGTCCTGCAGGTCCTGGAGGTGCTGGAGGTTCTAGAGGTGCTGCAGGTCCTGGAGGTGCTGGGGATCTAGAGGTGCTGCAGGTCCTGGAGGTTGTGGAGGTTCTAGAGGTCCTGCAGGTCCTGGAGGTGCTGCAGGTCCTGGAGGTGCTGGAGGTTCTAGAGGTGTTGGAGGTTCTAGAGGTGCTGGAGGTTCTAGAGGTGCTGGGGGTTCTAGACGTGCTGCAACTCCTGGAGGTTCTGGAGGTTCTAGAGGTGCTGCAGGTCCTGGAGGTGCTGCAGGTCCTGGAGGTGCTGGAGGTTCTAGAGGTGCTGCAGGTCCTGGATGTGCTGGAGGTCCTAGAGGTGCTGGAGGTTCTAGAGGTGCTGCAGGTCCTGGAGGTGCTGGAGGTCCTGGAGGTGCTGGAGGTCCTGCAGGTCCTGGAGATTCTAGAGGTGCTGCAGGTCCTGCAGGTCCTGGAGGTGCTGGAGGTCCTGGAGATTCTAGAGGTGCTGCAGGTCCTGCAGGTCCTGGAGGTGCTGGAGGTCCTGGAGATTCTAGAGGTGCTGCAGTTCCTGAAAGTGCTGGAGGTCCTGGAGGTGCTGGAGGTCCTGGAGGTGCTGGAGGTTGCTGGAGGTCTAGAGCTGCTGGAGGTCCTGGAGGTTCTAGAGTTGCTGGAGGTCCTGCATGTCCTGGAGGTGCTGGAGGTTCTAGAGGTGCTGCAGGTCCTGGAGGTGCTGGAGGTTCTAGATTTGCTGGAGGTCCTGGAGGTGCTGGAGGTTCTAGATTTGCTGGAGGTCCTGGAGGTTCTAGAGGTGCTGCAGGTCCTGGAGGTGCTGGAGGTCCTGGAGATTCTAGAGGTGCTGCAGGTCCTGGACATGCTGGAGGTCCTGGAGGTGCTGGAGGTTCTAGAGGTGCTGCAGGTCCTGGAGATGCTGGAGGTCCTGCAGGTCCTGGAGGTGCTGGAGGTCCTGGAGATTCTAGAGGTGCTGCAGGTCCTGCAGGTCCTGGAGGTGCCGGAGGTCCTGGAGATTCTAGAGGTGCTGCAGGTCCTGCAGGTCCTGGAGGTCCTGGAGATTCTAGAGGTGGTGCAGGTCCTGGAGGTGCTGGAGGTTCTGGAGATTCTAGAGGTGCTGCAGGTCCTGCAGGTCCTGGAGGTGCTGGAGGTTCTAGAGGTGCTGCAGGTCCTGGAGGTGCTGGAGGTTCTAGAGCTGCAGGAGGTCCTGGAGGTTCTAGAGTTGCTAGAGGTCCTGCAGGTCCTGGAGGTGCTGGAGGTTCTAGAGGTGCTGCAGGTCCTGGAGGTGCTGGAGGTTATAGAGGTGCTGCAGGTCCTGCAGGTCCTGGAGGTGCTGGAGGTTCTAGAGTTGCTGGAGGTCCTGGAGGTTCTAGAGGTGCTGCAGGTCCTGTAGGTCCTGGAGGTGCTGGAGGTCCTGGAGATTCTAGAGGTGCTGCAGGTCCTGGAGGTGCTAGAGGTTCTGAAGGTGCTGGAGGTTCTAGAGGTGCTGCAGGTCCTGAAGGTGCTGGAGGTCCTGGAAGTGCTGGAGGTTCTAGAGGTGCTGCAGGTCCTAGAGGTCCTGGAGGTGCTGGAGGTTCTAGAGGTGCTGCAGGTCCTGGAGGTGCTGGAGGTTCTAGAGGTGCTGCAGGTCCTGGAGGTGCTGGAGGTCCTGGAGGTTCTAGAGGTGCTGCAGGTCCTGGAGGTGCTGGAGGTCCTGGAGGTGCTGGAGGTTCTAGAGGTGCTGCAGGTCCTGGAGGTGCTGGAGGTTCTAGAGGTGCTGCAGGTCCTGGGGGTTCTAGAGGTGCAGCAGGTCTTGGAGGTGCTGGAGGTCCTGGAGGTGCTGGAGGTTCTAGAGGTCTGGAGGTTCTAGAGGTGCTGGAGGTTCTAGAGGTGCTGGGGGTTCTAGACGTGCTGCAACTCCTGGAGGTTCTGGAGGTTCTAGAGGTGCTGCAGGTCCTGGAGGTGCTGCAGGTCCTGGAGGTGCTGGAGGTTCTAGAGGTGCTGCAGGTCCTGGACGTGCTGGAGGTCCTAGAGGTGCTGGAGGTTCTAGAGGTGCTGCAGGTCCTGGAGGTGCTGCAGGTCCTGGAGGTGCTGGAGGTTCTAGAGGTGTTGGAGGTTCTAGAGGTGCTGGAGGTTCTAGAGGTGCTGGAGGTTCTAGAGGTGCTGGGGGTTTTAGACGTGCTGCAACTCCTGGAGGTTCTGGAGGTTCTAGAGGTGCTGCAGGTCCTGGAGGTGCTGCAGGTCCTGGAGGTGCTGGAGGTTCTAGAAGTGCTGCAGGTCCTGGACGTGCTGGAGGTCCTGGAGGTTCCTGGAGGTTCTAGAGGTGCTCAGGTCCTGGAGGTGCTGCAGGTCCTGGAGGTGCTGCAGGTCCTGGAGGTGCTGGAGGTTCTAGAGGTGTTGGAGGTTCTAGAGGTGCTGGAGGTTCTAGAGGTGCTGGGGGTTCTAGACGTGCTGCAACTCCTGGAGGTTCTGGAGGTTCTAGAGGTGCTGCAGGTCCTGGAGGTGCTGCAGGTCCTGGAGGTGCTGGAGGTTCTAGAGGTGCTGCAGGTCCTGGACGTGCTGGAGGTCCTAGAGGTGCTGGAGGTTCTAGAGGTGCTGCAGGTCCTGGAGGTGCTGGAGGTCCTGGAGGTGCTGGAGGTCCTGCAGGTCCTGGAGATTCTAGAGGTGCTGCAGGTCCTGCAGGTCCTGGAGGTGCTGGAGGTCCTGGAGATTCTAGAGGTGCTGCAGCTCCTGCAGGTCCTGGAGGTGCTGGAGGTCCTGGAGATTCTAGAGGTGCTGCAGTTCCTGAAAGTGCTGGAGGTCCTGGAGGTGCTGGAGGTCCTGGAGGTGCTGGAGGTTCTAGAGCTGCTGGAGGTCCTGGAGGTTCTAGAGTTGCTGGAGGTCCTGCATGTCCTGGAGGTGCTGGAGGTTCTAGAGGTGCTGCAGGTCCTGGAGGTGCTGGAGGTTCTAGATTTGCTGGAGGTCCTGGAGGTGCTGGAGGTTCTAGATTTGCTGGAGGTCCTGGAGGTTCTAGAGGTGCTGCAGGTCCTGGAGGTGCTGGAGGTCCTGGAGATTCTAGAGGTGCTGCAGGTCCTGGACATGCTGGAGGTCCTGGAGGTGCTGGAGGTTCTAGAGGTGCTGCAGGTCCTGGAGATGCTGGAGGTCCTGGAGGTGCTGGAGGTCCTGCAGGTCCTGGAGGTGCTGGAGGTCCTGGAGATTCTAGAGGTGCAGGTCTGCAGGTCCTGCAGGTCCTGGAGGTGCCGGAGGTCCTGGAGATTCTAGAGGTGCTGCAGGTCCTGCAGGTCCTGGAGGTCCTGGAGATTCTAGAGGTGGTGCAGGTCCTGGAGGTGCTGGAGGTTCTGGAGATTCTAGAGGTGCTGCAGGTCCTGCAGGTCCTGGAGGTGCTGGAGGTTCTAGAGGTGCTGCAGGTCCTGGAGGTGCTGGAGGTTCTAGAGCTGCAGGAGGTCCTGGAGGTTCTAGAGTTGCTAGAGGTCCTGCAGGTCCTGGAGGTGCTGGAGGTTCTAGAGGTGCTGCAGGTCCTGGAGGTGCTGGAGGTTATAGAGGTGCTGCAGGTCCTGCAGGTCCTGGAGGTGCTGGAGGTTCTAGAGTTGCTGGAGGTCCTGGAGGTTCTAGAGGTGCTGCAGGTCCTGTAGGTCCTGGAGGTGCTGGAAGTCCTGGAGATTCTAGAGGTGCTGCAGGTCCTGGAGGTGCTAGAGGTTCTGAAGGTGCTGGAGGTTCTAGAGGTGCTGCAGGTCCTGAAGGTGCTGGAGGTCCTGGAAGGTGCTGGAGGTTCTAGAGGTGCTGCAGGTCCTAGAGGTCCTGGAGGTGCTGGAGGTTCTAGAGGTGCTGCAGGTCCTGGAGGTGCTGGAGGTTCTAGAGGTGCTGCAGGTCCTGGAGGTGCTGGAGGTCCTGGAGGTTCTAGAGGTGCTGCAGGTCCTGGAGGTGCTGGAGGTCCTGGAGGTGCTGGAGGTTCTAGAGGTGCTGCAGGTCCTGGAGGTGCTGGAGGTTCTAGAGGTGCTGCAGGTCCTGGGGGTTTTAGAGGTGCAGCAGGTCTTGGAGGTGCTGGAGGTCCTGGAGGTGCTGGAGGTTCTAGAGGTGTTGGAGGTTCTAGAGGTGCTGGAGGTTCTAGAGGTGCTGGGGGTTCTAGACGTGCTGCAACTCCTGGAGGTTCTGGAGGTTCTAGAGGTGCTGCAGGTCCTGGAGGTGCTGCAGGTCCTGGAGGTGCTGGAGGTTCTAGAGGTGCTGCAGGTCCTGGACGTGCTGGAGGTCCTAGAGGTGCTGGAGGTTCTAGAGGTGCTGCAGGTCCTGGAGGTGCTGGAGGTCTTGGAGGTGCTGGAGGTTCTAGATTTGCTGGAGGTCCTGGAGGTTCTAGAGGTGCTGCAGGTCCTGGAGGTGCTGGAGGTCCTGGAGATTCTAGAGGTGCTGCAGGTCCTGGACATGCTGGAGGTCCTGGAGGTGCTGGAGGTTCTAGAGGTGCTGCAGGTCCTGGAGATGCTGGAGGTCCTGCAGGTCCTGGAGGTGCTGGAGGTCCTGGAGATTCTAGAGGTGCTGCAGGTCCTGCAGGTCCTGGAGGTGCCGGAGGTCCTGGAGATTCTAGAGGTGCTGCAGGTCCTGCAGGTCCTGGAGGTCCTGGAGATTCTAGAGGTGGTGCAGGTCCTGGAGGTGCTGGAGGTTCTGGAGATTCTAGAGGTGCTTGCAGGTCCTGCAGGTCCTGGAGGTGCTGGAGGTTCTAGAGGTGCTGCAGGTCCTGGAGGTGCTGGAGGTTCTAGAGCTGCAGGAGGTCCTGGAGGTTCTAGAGTTGCTAGAGGTCCTGCAGGTCCTGGAGGTGCTGGAGGTTCTAGAGGTGCTGCAGGTCCTGGAGGTGCTGGAGGTTATAGAGGTGCTGCAGGTCCTGCAGGTCCTGGAGGTGCTGGAGGTTCTAGAGTTGCTGGAGGTCCTGGAGGTTCTAGAGGTGCTGCAGGTCCTGTAGGTCCTGGAGGTGCTGGAGGTCCTGGAGATTCTAGAGGTGCTGCAGGTCCTGGAGGTGCTAGAGGTTCTGAAGGTGCTGGAGGTTCTAGAGGTGCTGCAGGTCCTGAAGGTGCTGGAGGTCCTGGAGGTGCTGGAGGTTCTAGAGGTGCTGCAGGTCCTAAGGTCCTGGAGGTGCTGGAGGTTCTAGAGGTGCTGCAGGTCCTGGAGGTGCTGGAGGTTCTAGAGGTGCTGGCAGGTCCTGGAGGTGCTGGAGGTTCTGGAGGTGCTGGAGGTTCTAGAGGTGCTGCAGGTCCTGGAGGTGCTGGAGGTCCTGGAGGTGCTGGAGGTTCTAGAGGTGCTGAGGTCCTGGAGGTGCTGGAGGTGCTGGAGGTTCTAGAGGTGCTGCAGGTCCTGGGGGTTCTAGAGGTGCAGCAGGTCTTGGAGGTGCTGGAGGTCCTGGAGGTGCTGGAGGTTCTAGAGGTGTTGGAGGTTCTAGAGGTGCTGGAGGTTCTAGAGGTGCTGGGGGTTCTAGACGTGCTGCAACTCCTGGAGGTTCTGGAGGTTCTAGAGGTGCTGCAGGTCCTGGAGGTGCTGCAGGTCCTGGAGGTGCTGGAGGTTCTAGAGGTGCTGCAGGTCCTGGACGTGCTGGAGGTCCTAGAGGTGCTGGAGGTTCTAGAGGTGCTGCAGGTCCTGGAGGTGCTGCAGGTCCTGGAGGTGCTGCAGGTCCTGGAGGTGCTGGAGGTTCTGGAGGTTCTGGAGGTGCTGGAGGTGCTGGAGGTTCTAGAGGTGCTGGAGGTTCTAGAGGTGTGAGGTGCTGGAGGTTCTAGAGGTGCTGGGGGTTCTAGACGTGCTGCAACTCCTGGAGGTTCTGGAGGTTCTAGAGGTGCTGCAGGTCCTGGAGGTGCTGCAGGTCCTGGAGGTGCTGGAGGTTCTGGAGGTGCTGCAGGTCCTGGAGGTGCTGGAGGTCCTGGAGGTTCTGGAGGTTCTAGAGGTGCTGCAGGTCCTGGAGGTGCTGCAGGTCCTGGAGGTGCTGCAGGTCCTGGAGGTGCTGGAGGTTCTAGAGGTTCTGGCTGGAGGTTCTAGATGGAGGTTCTGGAGGTTCTAGAGGTTGCTGAGGTGCTGGTTCTAGACGTGCTGCAACTCCTGGAGGTTCTGGAGGTTCTGGAGGTTCTAGAGGTGCTGCAGGTCCTGGAGGTGCTGGAGGTCCTGGAGGTGCTGGAGGTTCTAGAGGTGCTGCAGGTCCTGGACGTGCTGGAGGTCCTGGAGGTGCTGGAGGTTCTAGAGGTGCTGCAGGTCCTGGAGGTGCTGGAGGTCCTGGAGGTGCTGGAGGTCCTGCAGGTCCTGGAGATTCTAGAGGTGCTGCAGGTCC
The DNA here is from genome assembly GCA_018398805.1 of Hirundichthys speculiger. Classification (NCBI taxonomy): domain Eukaryota; kingdom Metazoa; phylum Chordata; class Actinopteri; order Beloniformes; family Exocoetidae; genus Hirundichthys; species Hirundichthys speculiger. The sequence goes on along the minus strand of JAGFBZ010000366.1, from coordinate 121,918 downwards.
TGCAGGTCCTGGAGGTGCTGGGAGGTCCTGGAGATTCTAGAGGTGCTGCTGCAGGCTCCTGCAGGTCCTGGAGGTGCTGGAGGTCCTGGAGATTCTAGAGGTGCTGCAGTTCCTGAAAGTGCTGGAGGTCCTGGAGGTGCTGGAGGTCCTGGAGGTGCTGGAGGTTCTAGAGCTGCTGGAGGTCCTGGAGGTTCTAGAGTTGCTGGAGGTCCTGCATGTCCTGGAGGTGCTGGAGGTTCTAGAGGTGCTGCAGGTCCTGGAGGTGCTGGAGGTTCTAGATTTGCTGGAGGTCCTGGAGGTGCTGGAGGTTCTAGATTTGCTGGAGGTCCTGGAGGTTCTAGAGGTGCTGCAGGTCCTGGAGGTGCTGGAGGTCCTGGAGATTCTAGAGGTGCTGCAGGTCCTGGACATGCTGGAGGTCCTGGAGGTGCTGGAGGTTCTAGAGGTGCTGCAGGTCCTGGAGATGCTGGAGGTCCTGGAGGTGCTGGAGGTCCTGCAGGTCCTGGAGGTGCTGGAGGTCCTGGAGATTCTAGAGGTGCTGCAGGTCCTGCAGGTCCTGGAGGTGCCGGAGGTCCTGGAGATTCTAGAGGTGCTGCAGGTCCTGCAGGTCCTGGAGGTCCTGGAGATTCTAGAGGTGGTGCAGGTCCTGGAGGTGCTGGAGGTTCTGGAGATTCTAGAGGTGCTGCAGGTCCTGCAGGTCCTGGAGGTGCTGGAGGTTCTAGAGGTGCTGCAGGTCCTGGAGGTGCTGGAGGTTCTAGAGCTGCAGGAGGTCCTGGAGGTTCTAGAGTTGCTAGAGGTCCTGCAGGTCCTGGAGGTGCTGGAGGTTCTAGAGGTGCTGCAGGTCCTGGAGGTGCTGGAGGTTATAGAGGTGCTGCAGGTCCTGCAGGTCCTGGAGGTGCTGGAGGTTCTAGAGTTGCTGGAGGTCCTGGAGGTTCTAGAGGTGCTGCAGGTCCTGTAGGTCCTGGAGGTGCTGGAAGTCCTGGAGATTCTAGAGGTGCTGCAGGTCCTGGAGGTGCTAGAGGTTCTGAAGGTGCTGGAGGTTCTAGAGGTGCTGCAGGTCCTGAAGGTGCTGGAGGTCCTGGAAGTGCTGAGGTTCTAGAGGTGCTGCAGGTCCTAGAGGTCCTGGAGGTGCTGGAGGTTCTAGAGGTGCTGCAGGTCCTGGAGGTGCTGGAGGTCTGGAGGTTCTAGAGGTGCTGCAGGTCTGAGGCTGGAGGTGCTGGAGGTCCTGGAGGTTCTAGAGGGTGCTGCAGGTCAGGTGCTGAGGTGCTGGAGGTCCTGGAGGTGCTGGAGGTTCTAGAGGTGCTGCAGGTCCTGGAGGTGCTGGAGGTTCTAGAGGTGCTGCAGGTCCTGGGGGTTCTAGAGGTGCAGCAGGTCTTGGAGGTGCTGGAGGTCCTGGAGGTGCTGGAGGTTCTAGAGGTGTTGGAGGTTCTAGAGGTGCTGGAGGTTCTAGAGGTGCTGGGGGTTCTAGACGTGCTGCAACTCCTGGAGGTTCTGGAGGTTCTAGAGGTGCTGCAGGTCCTGGAGGTGCTGCAGGTCCTGGAGGTGCTGGAGGTTCTAGAGGTGCTGCAGGTCCTGGACGTGCTGGAGGTCCTAGAGGTGCTGGAGGTTCTAGAGGTGCTGCAGGTCCTGGAGGTGCTGCAGGTCCTGGAGGTGCTGCAGGTCCTGGAGGTGCTGGAGGTTCTAGAGGTGTTGGAGGTTCTAGAGGTGCTGGAGGTTCTAGAGGTGCTGGAGGTTCTAGAGGTGCTGGGGGTTCTAGACGTGCTGCAACTCCTGGAGGTTCTGGAGGTTCTAGAGGTGCTGCAGGTCCTGGAGGTGCTGCAGGTCCTGGAGGTGCTGGAGGTTCTAGAAGTGCTGCAGGTCCTGGACGTGCTGGAGGTCCTGGAGGTTCTGGAGGTTCTAGAGGTGCTGCAGGTCCTGGAGGTGCTGCAGGTCCTGGAGGTGCTGCAGGTCCTGGAGGTGCTGGAGGTTCTAGAGGTGTTGGAGGTTCTAGAGGTGCTGGAGGTTCTAGAGGTGCTGGGGGTTCTAGACGTGCTGCAACTCCTGGAGGTTCTGGAGGTTCTAGAGGTGCTGCAGGTCCTGGAGGTGCTGCAGGTCCTGGAGGTGCTGGAGGTTCTAGAGGTGCTGCAGGTCCTGGACGTGCTGGAGGTCCTAGAGGTGCTGGAGGTTCTAGAGGTGCTGCAGGTCCTGGAGGTGCTGGAGGTCCTGGAGGTGCTGGAGGTCCTGCAGGTCCTGGAGATTCTAGAGGTGCTGCAGGTCCTGCAGGTCCTGGAGGTGCTGGAGGTCCTGGAGATTCTAGAGGTGCTGCAGGTCCTGCAGGTCCTGGAGGTGCTGGAGGTCCTGGAGATTCTAGAGGTGCTGCAGTTCCTGAAAGTGCTGGAGGTCCTGGAGGTGCTGGAGGTCCTGGAGGTGCTGGAGGTTCTAGAGCTGCTGGAGGTCCTGGAGGTTCTAGAGTTGCTGGAGGTCCTGCATGTCCTGGAGGTGCTGGAGGTTCTAGAGGTGCTGCAGGTCCTGGAGGTGCTGGAGGTTCTAGATTTGCTGGAGGTCCTGGAGGTGCTGGAGGTTCTAGATTTGCTGGAGGTCCTGGAGGTTCTAGAGGTGCTGCAGGTCCTGGAGGTCCTGGAGGTGCTGGAGGTTCTAGAGGTGCTGCAGGTCCTGGAGATGCTGGAGGTCCTGGAGGTGCTGGAGGTCCTGCAGGTCCTGGAGGTGCTGGAGGTCCTGGAGATTCTAGAGGTGCTGCAGGTCCTGCAGGTCCTGGAGGTGCCGGAGGTCCTGGAGATTCTAGAGGTGCTGCAGGTCCTGCAGGTCCTGGAGGTCCTGGAGATTCTAGAGGTGGTGCAGGTCCTGGAGGTGCTGGAGGTTCTGGAGATTCTAGAGGTGCTGCAGGTCCTGCAGGTCCTGGAGGTGCTGGAGGTTCTAGAGGTGCTGCAGGTCCTGGAGGTGCTGGAGGTTCTAGAGCTGCAGGAGGTCCTGGAGGTTCTAGAGTTGCTAGAGGTCCTGCAGGTCCTGGAGGTGCTGGAGGTTCTAGAGGTGCTGGTCCTGGAGGTGCTGGAGGTTCTAGAGGTGCTGCAGGTCCTGCAGGTCCTGGAGGTGCTGGAGGTTCTAGAGTTGCTGGAGGTCCTGGAGGTTCTAGAGGTGCTGCAGGTCCTGTAGGTCCTGGAGGTGCTGGAGGTCCTGGAGATTCTAGAGGTGCTGCAGGTCCTGGAGGTGCTAGAGGTTCTGAAGGTGCTGGAGGTTCTAGAGGTGCTGCAGGTCCTGAAGGTGCTGGAGGTCCTGGAAGTGCTGGAGGTTCTAGAGGTGCTGCAGGTCCTAGAGGTCCTGGAGGTGCTGGAGGTTCTAGAGGTGCTGCAGGTCCTGGAGGTGCTGGAGGTTCTAGAGGTGCTGCAGGTCCTGGAGGTGCTGGAGGTCCTGGAGGTTCTAGAGGTGCTGCAGGTCCTGGAGGTGCTGGAGGTCCTGGAGGTGCTGGAGGTTCTAGAGGTGCTGCAGGTCCTGGAGGTGCTGGAGGTTCTAGAGGTGCTGCAGGTCCTGGGGGTTCTAGAGGTGCAGCAGGTCTTGGAGGTGCTGGAGGTCCTGGAGGTGCTGGAGGTTCTAGAGGTGTTGGAGGTTCTAGAGGTGCTGGAGGTTCTAGAGGTGCTGGGGGTTCTAGACGTGTGCTGCAACTCCTGGAGGTTCTGGAGGTTCTAGAGGTGCTGCAGGTCCTGGAGGTGCTGCAGGTCCTGGAGGTGCTGGAGGTTCTAGAGGTGCTGCAGGTCCTGGACGTGCTGGAGGTCCTAGAGGTGCTGGAGGTTCTAGAGGTGCTGCAGGTCCTGGAGGTGCTGCAGGTCTTGGAGGTGCTGCAGGTCCTGGAGGTGCTGGAGGTTCTAGAGGTGTTGGAGGTTCTAGAGGTGCTGCAACTCCTGGAGGTTCTGGAGGTTCTAGAGGTGCTGCAGGTCCTGGAGGTGCTGGCAGGTCCTGGAGGTGCTGGAGGTTCTAGAAGTGCTGCAGGTCCTGGACGTGCTGGAGGTCCTGGAGGTTCTGGAGGTTCTAGAGGTGCTGCAGGTCCTGGAGGTGCTGCAGGTCCTGGAGGTGCTGCAGGTCCTGGAGGTGCTGGAGGTTCTAGAGGTGTTGGAGGTTCTAGAGGTGCTGGAGGTTCTAGAGGTGCTGGGGGTTCTAGACGTGCTGCAACTCCTGGAGGTTCTGGAGGTTCTAGAGGTGCTGCAGGTCCTGGAGGTGCTGCAGGTCCTGGAGGTGCTGGAGGTTCTAGAGGTGCTGCAGGTCCTGGACGTGCTGGAGGTCCTAGAGGTGCTGGAGGTTCTAGAGGTCTGCAGGTCCTGGAGGTGCTGGAGGTCCTGGAGGTGCTGGAGGTCCCAGGTCCTGGAGATTCTAGAGGTGCTGCAGGTCCTGCAGGTCCTGGAGGTGCTGGAGGTCCTGGAGATTCTAGAGGTGCTGCAGGTCCTGCAGGTCCTGGAGGTGCTGGAGGTCCTGGAGATTCTAGAGGTGCTGCAGTTCCTGAAAGTGCTGGAGGTCCTGGAGGTGCTGGAGGTCCTGGAGGTGCTGGAGGTTCTAGAGCTGCTGGAGGTCCTGGAGGTTCTAGAGTTGCTGGAGGTCCTGCATGTCCTGGAGGTGCTGGAGGTTCTAGAGGTGCTGCAGGTCCTGGAGGTGCTGGAGGTTCTAGATTGCTGGAGGTCCTGAGGTCTAGAAGTGCTGCAGGTCTGGAGGTGCTGGAGGTCCTGGAGATTCTAGAGGTGCTGCAGGTCCTGGACATGCTGGAGGTCCTGGAGGTGCTGGAGGTTCTAGAGGTGCTGCAGGTCCTGGAGATGCTGGAGGTCCTGGAGGTGCTGGAGGTCCTGCAGGTCCTGGAGGTGCTGGAGGGTCCTGGAGATTCTAGAGGTGCTGCAGGTTCTGCAGGTCCTGGAGGTGCCGGAGGTCCTGGAGATTCTAGAGGTGCTGCAGGTCCTGCAGGTCCTGGAGGTCCTGGAGATTCTAGAGGTGGTGCAGGTCCTGGAGGTGCTGGAGGTTCTGGAGATTCTAGAGGTGCTGCAGGTCCTGCAGGTCCTGGGAGGTGCTGGAGGTTCTAGAGGTGCTGCAGGTCCTGGAGGTGCTGGAGGTTCTAGAGCTGCAGGAGGTCCTGGAGGTTCTAGAGTTGCTAGAGGTCCTGCAGGTCCTGGAGGTGCTGGAGGTTCTAGAGGTGCTGCAGGTCCTGGAGGTGCTGGAGGTTATAGAGGTGCTGCAGGTCCTGCAGGTCCTGGAGGTGCTGGGTTCTAGAGTTGCTGGAGGTCCTGGAGGTTCTAGAGGTGCTAGAGGTGCTGCAGGTCCTGTAGGTCCTGGAGGTGCTGGAGGTCCTGGAGATTCTAGAGGTGCTGCAGGTCCTGGAGGTGCTGGAGGGCTGAGGTGCTGGAGGTGCTAGAGGGAGTCCTGGAGGTGCTGGAGGTGCTGGAGGTCTAGAGGTTCTGAGGTCCTGAGGTGCTGGAGGTCCTGGAGGTGCTGGAGGTGCTGGAGGTTCTAGAGGTGCTGCAGGTCCTGGAGGTGCTGGAGGTTCTAGAGGTGCTGGAGGTCCTGGAGGTGCTGGAGGTCCTGGAGGTGGTCTGGATTCTGGAGGTGCTGCAGGTCCTGGAGGTGCTGGAGGTCCTGGAGGTGCTGGAGGTTCTAGAGGTGCTGCAGGTCCTGGAGGTGCTGGAGGTTCTAGAGGTGCTGAGGTCCTGGAGGTCTGCTGGAGGTTCTAGAGGTGTGCTGGAGGTCTGGTGTGGTGGAGGTGCTGGAGGTCCTGGAGGTCTGGAGGTTCTAGAGGTGCTGCAGGTCCTGGAGGTGCTGGAGGTGCTGAGGGAGGTGAGGTCCTGGAGGTGCTGGAGGTCTGGAGGTTCTAGAGGTGCTGCAGGTCCTGGAGGTGCTGGAGGTTCTAGAGGTGCTGCAGGTCCTGGAGGTGCTGGAGGTTCTAGAGGTGCTGGAGGTCCTGGAGGTTCTGGAGAGGTTCTGCAGGTCCTGGAGGGTGGAGGTTGCTGGAGGTGCTGGAGGTGCTGGAGGTCCTGGAGGTGCTGGAGGTTCTAGAGGTGCTGCAGGTCTGGAGGTGCTGGAGGTGCTAGAGGTGCTGCAGGTCCTGGAGGTGGAGGTCTGCTGCAGGTCCTGGAGGTGCTGGAGGTTCTAGAGGTGCTGCAGGTGCTGCTGCAGGTCCTGGAGGTCTGGAGGTCTGGTTGCTGGAGGTTCCTGGAGGTTCTAGAGGTGCTGCAGGTGTCTGGAGGTGCTCTGAGGCTGGAGGTCTGGAGGTGCTGGAGGTCTAGAGGTGCTGCAGGTCCTGGAGGTTCTGGAGGTTCTGAGGTGCTGCAGGTCCTGGAGGTTGCTGGAGGTTGCTAGAGGTGCTGCAGGTCCTGGAGGTTCTAGAGGTGCTGCAGGTGCTGGGAGGTGCTGGAGGTCCTGGAGGTGCTGGAGGTTCCTGGAGGTGTCTGGAGGTTCTGGAGGTGCTGGGGGTTCTAGAGGTTGCTGCCAGGTCCTGGAGGTTCTAGAGGTGCTGCAGGTCCTGGAGGTGCTGGAGGTTCTGGAGGTGTGCTGCAGGTCCTGGAGGTGCTGGAGGTTCTGAGGTGCTGGCAGGTCCTGGAGGTGCTGGAGGTTCTAGAGTTGCTGGAGGTCTGGAGGTTCTAGAGGTGCTGCAGGTCCTGGAGGTCCTGGAGGGCTGGAGGTGCTGGAGGTGCTGGAGATTCTGGAGAGGTTGCTGCAGGTCTGGAGGTGCTGGAGGTTCTAGAGGTGTGCTGGAGGTCCTGGAGGTGCTGGAGGTGCTGGAGGTTCTAGAGGTGCTGCAGGTCCTGGAGGTGCTGCAGGTCCTGGAGGTGCTGGAGGTTCTAGAGGTGCTGCAGGTCCTGGAGGTGCTGGAGGTGCTAGAGGTGCTGCAGGTCCTGGAGGTGCTGGAGGTTCTAGAGGTGCTGCAGGTCCTGGAAGGTTCTAGAGGTGCTGCAGGTCCTGGAGGTGCTGGAGGTCCTGGAGCTGCTGGAGGTTCTAGAGGTGCTGGGTGCTCTAGAGGTGCTGCAGGTCCTGGAGGTTCTGGAGGTTCTAGAGGTGCTGCAGGTCCTGGAGGTGCTGGAGGTTCTAGAGGTGCTGCAGGTCCTGGAGGTTCTAGAGGTGCTGCAGGTCCTGGAGGTGCTGGAGGTCCTGGAGCTGCTGGAGGTTCTAGAGGTGCTGGAGGTTCTAGAGGTGCTGGGGGTTCTAGAGGTGCTGCAGGTCCTGGAGGTTCTAGAGGTGCTGCAGGTCCTGGAGGTGCTGCAGGTCCTGGGGGTACTGGAGGTTCTAGAGGTGCTGGAGGTTCTAGAGGTGCTGGGGGTTCTAGAGGTGCTGCAGGTCCTGGAGGTTCTGGAGGTTCTAGAGGTGCTGCAGGTCCTGGAGGTGCTGGAGGTTCTAGAGGTGCTGCAGGTCCTGGAGGTGCTGGAGGTTCTAGAGATGCTGCAGGTCCTGGAGGTTCTGGAGGTTCTGCAGGTCCTGGAGGTGCTGGAGGTCCTGGAGTGCTGGAGGTCTAGAGGTGCTGGAGGTGCTGGAGGTGCTGGAGGTTCTAGAGGTGCTGAGGTGCGGTTCTAGAGGTGCTGCAGGTCCTGGAGGTCTGTTCTAGAGGTGCTGCAGGTTCTGGAGGTTGCTGGGCTGGAGGTCTGGAGGTGCTGCAGGTCCTGGAGGTGCTGGCAGGTCCTGGAGGTGCTGGAGGTTCTAGAGTTGCTGGAGGTCCTGGAGGTTCTAGAGGTGCTGCAGGTCCTGGAGGTGCTGGAGGTCCTGGAGGTTCTAGAGGTGCTGCAGGTCCTGGAGGTGCTGGAGGTTCTAGAGGTGCTGCAGGTGCTGGAGGTCCTGGAGGTGCTGGAGGTTCTAGAGGTGCTGCAGGTCTTGGAGGTGCTGGAGGTGCTGGAGGTCCTGGAGGTGCTGGAGGGTCTAGAGGTGCTGCTGGAGGTCCTGTGAGGGTGCTGGAGGTCCTGGAGGTTCTAGAGGTTGGCAGGTCTGGAGGTGCTGGAGGTCTGGAGGTTCTAGAGGTGCTGGAGGTCCTATGGAGGTTGCTGGAGGTCCTGGAGGTTCTAGAGGTGGAGGGCTGAGGTCCTGGAGGTCCTGGAGGTGCTGGGAGGTTCTAGAGGTGCTGCAGGTCCTGGAGGTGCTGGAGGTTCTAGAGGTGCTGCAGGTCCTGGAGGTGCTGGAAGTTCTAGAGGTGCTGCAGGTCCTGGAGTGCTGGAGGTTCTAGAGAGGTGCTGGGGGGTTCTAGAGGTGCTGCAGGTGGAGGTCTGGAGGTTCTGGAGGTTCTAGAGGTGCTGCAGGTCCTGGAGGTGCTGGAGGTTCTAGAGGTGCTGGCAGGTCCTGGAGGTTCCTGGAGGTGCTGGTTCTAGAGGTGCTGCAGGTGCTGGAGGTGCTGGCTGTTCTGGAGGTTCTAGAGGTTGCTGGAGGTTGCTGGAGGGTGGTTCTAGAGGTGCTGGGGTTCTAGAGGTGCTGCAGGTCCTGGAGGTTCTGGAGGTTCTAGAGGTGCTGCAGGTCCTGGAGGTGCTGCAGGTGCCTGGGGTGCTGGAGGTGCTAGAGGCTGGACTGGAGGTTCTAGAGAGGTGCTGGGAGGCTGGGGGTTCTAGAGTGCTGCAGGTCCTGGAGGTTCTGGAGGTTCTAGAGGTGCTGCAGGGGTGCCTGGGAGGCTAGAGGTTGGCTGCTGGAGGTCTGGAGGTGCTGGCTGAGGTTCTAGAGGTGCTGCAGGTCCTGGAGGTGCTGGAGGTTCTGGAGAGGTGCTGAGGTCTGGAGGTTCTGGAGGTTCTAGAGGTGCTGCAGGTCCTGGAGGTCTGGAGGTTCTGGAGGTTCTAGAGGTGCTGGGAGGTCTAGAGGGTGCTGCAGGTCCTGGAGGTCTGGAGGTTCTAGAGGTGCTGCAGGTCCTGGAGGTGCTGCAGGTCCTGGAGGTGCTGGAGGGTGGAGGCTGCAGGTTCTGGAGGTGCTGGAGGTTCTGGAGGTTCCTGCAGGTGCTGGAGGTCCTGCGGTCTGGAGGTGCTGGAGGTTCCTGGAGCTGCTGGGGAGGTTCTAGAGAGGCTGGAGGTGTGCTGGAGGTTCTAGAGTGTGCTGGGGGGAGGTCCTGGAGGTTCTGGAGGTTCTAGAGGTGCTGCAGGTCCTGGAGGTTCTAGAGGTGCTGCTGAGGTCTTGGAGGTGCTGGAGGTCCTGGAGGTGCTGGAGGTCCTGGAGGTTGGAGGTTGCTGGAGGTGGAGGTGCTGGAGGTCTAGAGGTGCTGCAGGTCCTGGAGGGGTAGGCTGGAGGTTCTAGAGGTGCTGGAGGTTCTAGAGGTTGCTGGAGGTCCTGGAGGTTCTAGAGGTGCTGAGGTGCTGGAGGTCCTGCTGAGGTCCTGGAGGTCTGGAGGTCTGGAGGGTTCTAGAGGTGCTGGAGGTAGGTCCTGGAGGTCCTGGAGGGTCTAGAGGTGCTGCAGGTCCTGGAGGGAGGTTCTAGAGGTGCTGAGGCTGAGGTGCTGGAGGTTCTAGAGGTGCTGCAGGTGGAGGTGGTTCTGAGGTGCTGGAGGTCCTGGAGCTGCTGGAGGTTCTAGAGGTGCTGGAGGTTCTAGAGGTGCTGGGGGTTCTAGAGGTGCTGCAGGCCCTGGAGGTTCTGGAGGTTCTAGAGGTGCTGCAGGTCCTGGAGGTTCTAGAGGTGCTGCAGGTCCTGGAGGCCCCAGGACTCGGCCCTGTAGAGGATCTGAGCTCAAGGTTCAGGTCCACGCTGTCAGAAGCCTCAGATGCCAGACTATTGATTATTAACTGTCATCGCTGGTTTTCTGTCGTCTCAGCAGATTCCTTCTGTTCTGGTTCCAGTCACACCAGTAAAACACTCATTCATTCATTTAGTCACTTTGTTTTTGTTCTTTTGAAATCAAACAGTATAAAGACTTTTATATCTCCATGGAGACGTGAACTTTTATTTCATTAGGAAGAGGAATCATTTTGATCTTTACTGCATATTTATGTCCTCTCTTTTCCCCATTTCCTTCCAAACTACTTTATTTTTCTCTTCCTTTCAGTCTGTCTGTCTTTCATTCTGTCTGTCTGTCTTTCATTCTTTTGTTCTGTCTTTCTTCCTCTCTGTCTCTATTTCTTCCTTTCTGTCTGTTCATTCTTTCTCTCTGTCTTTCATTGTCTTTCTATCTTTTGTTCTCTCTGTGTTTTTCATTCTTTCTGTCTGTCTCTTTGTTTCTGTCTTTCATTCGTTCTCTGTCTTTCATTCGTTCTCTCTTTCACTCTGTCTCTCTTCCTCCTTTTCATTCTGTCTCCTTTTCTGTCTGTCTTTCATTCGTTCTCTGTCTTTCATTCGTTCTGTCTTTCACTCTGTCTCTTTCATTCTGTCTCTTTTTCTGTCTGTCTTTCATTCTTTCTGTCTGTCTTTCATTCTGTCTCTTTTTCTCTGTCTCTTTCATTATGTCTCTCTTTCATTATGTCTCTCTTTCTCTGTCTGTCTTTCATTCTTTCTCTGTCTGTCTTTCATTCTGTCTTTCTCTGTCTCTCTTCCATTCTGTCTCTCTTTCTCTGTCTTTCATTCTGTCTGTATTTCTCTCTGTCTCTCTTTCATTCTGTCTCTCTTTCTCTGTCTGTTCATTCTGTCTGTCTTTCTCTGTCTCTCTTCCATTCTGTCTCTTTCATCCTGCCTGTCTTTCTCTCTGTCTGTCTTTCATTCTTTCTCTGTCTCTCTTTCATTCTGTCTCTTTCTCTGTCTTTCATTCTGTCTGTATTTCTCTCTGTCTCTCTTTCATTCTGTCTCTCTTTCTCTGTCTGTTCATTCTGTCTGTCTTTCTCTGTCTCTTTCATCCTGCCTGTCTTTCTCTCTGTCTGTCTTTCATTCTTTCTCTGTCTCTCTTTCATTCTGTCTCTCTTTCTCTGTCTGTCTTTCATTCTGTCTGTCTTTCTCTGTCTCTCTTCCATTCTGTCTCTCTTTCTGTCTTTCATTCTGTCTGTCTTTCTCTCTGTCTCTGTCTGTCTTTCTCTCTGTCTCTGTCTGTCTTTCATTCTATCTCTCTGTCTCTCTTTCTCTGTCTGTCTTTCATTCTTTCTCTCTGTCTCTCTTTCTCTGTCTGTCTTTCATTCTTTCTCTGTCTGTCTTTCTCTTTCTGTCTGTCTTTCATTGTTTCTCTGTCTGTCTTTCTCTTTCTCTGTCTGTCTTTCATTCTTTCTCTGTCTGTCTTTCATTCTGTCTCTCTTTCTCTGTCTTTCATTCTGTCTGTCTTTCTCTTTCTCTGTCTTTCATTCGTTCTCTCTGTCTGTCTTTCATTCTTTCTCTCTGTCTGTCTTTCATTCTGTCTCTCTTTCTCTGTCTTTCATTCGGTCTGTCTTTCTCTCTGTCTCTGTCTGTCTTTCATTGGTTCTCTCTGTCTGTCCCGCCGGGTGTCGTTGTTTATCTGTAGGGGCCGGCCGGAGGAGGAGGGCGGGGACAGCCGCGGCTGACCAGATGACCAAACCCGAGCCGCCCGTGCCCGTGCTCGTGTTTGTTAGCGCGGCAGCGACAGCAGCAGCTGCTGAGCGAAGCTCCGAGCAACATGAGCAGCTCCTGAGCAACTTTCCTGACAGTCCGGCGTCCTGCCTGCAGCGCTCACGTTGTTTCCCGCCGCCATGTCGCCGCTGCAGTGGTCCGTGTACTGGCGGCTGTCCGCCATCTTTTTCTTCAGCCCGTTCCTCTTCTTCCTCGATACCTTCACTGCACAGGTGGCCGATGAAACGTGTCTCTATGACAACAGAACCGCTGTGCTCCTCGTGCCTCTGGGTGGAACCTTCCCGCCGACTGCGGGCGGCAACCAATCAGAGCGCGGAGAAGTTTCAGAGGGCGAAGCTGATTGGTGGAGAGACAGAGCGGACCGAAACGTGAGTGGAGCCTGAGCCGTGACACGTGTTTTTATGGTCATATTTACAGCGCGAGACCTGCTCATATGTGGTGTTTTTTTTAAAACATACTTCCGCAGAACATTCATTCAATTAATGAATCAAGTTAAGAATCTCAAACGTGGGGTTTTTCTATGTTTTTCCAGAATCCAGCAGCTGGAAAGAAACAACCAAAGCCATTTAATGATTCACTCTGGCTCCAAAAAGTCGTTTTACTGAACAAATAATCAACGAAAAACTTACATATGACATATGATATATGACATAACTTTTACAGAGTAACAGAGTATTAATGTGTAACCTTTTTAGTGGTCATATGTTGACCAGAGGTGTTTCTAGATTAACTTCTTCTGATAGGATATCTATAACTGATATATATATGTGTGTGTGTGTGTGTGTGTGTGTGTGTGATATATATATATATATATATAATATATATATATATATTATATATATATATATAGATATATATATACATAATATAATATAAATATATGTTATAAAAATATGTATATATAATACACACACACACACATATATATATATAGGGCTGTCAGTCGATTAACATTTTTTACATTTTTTTAATCCATCATCTTTACCCATTTTGTCCTATACAGGGTCAGGGTGATCTGATTTTTTTTTTTTTTTTTCAAGCCTTTAATTTGAAAACGACGAATTAAGCCCCCAGAAAGTATGGCAGCATTGGTGGACTTCATTGGTGGTTTTCAAACTAAAGGCTTAAAAAAAAAATAAAGCAGATCCCTATGACCCTGTATAGGACAAAAAGGTTATAGATGATGAATGGATGGATGGATAAACGAAACATTAAAAAAAATACGATTAATATGTTAATAATCACGAGTTAACTATGAAAATCTTTCGATTAATAGCGATTAAAAAATTTAATCCACTAACAGCCCCTATATATATATATAGGTATATATCAGTGGCGAACCGTGAGCACTACAGCTGGGCCTTCACCTCGGCCCTCACTGCCGAGAAGAGAAATCATCACGGAAAAAAGAAACAGTACGATGAATTCAAAGCGTTTAACAACTGCAATCCTTGAATTAACGATGACAAGGATGTAAACAAATAGACCATAACATTCTCCGCAACAAGAAACTTTCTCAACAGTAACTTCATAAAACTGGAGACTATTTAGGCAACATTAAATAAACATAAGCCAAAATCTGGAAATATAAAATGAGGTCACCCAGAACGTCACCCCATAACACTGCTGACACTGACATCGACACCGAGGCTCATTTCTTCGCCACAGACAGCGCTATAAAACACGGCGCACAACAAGCCATACACACATTGATAAATAAATTTATGAGCATCCTCAGACTAAACAACTTCAAATGCACAATATAGCAAAAGTTACACAAAGCTGGTAATATAAAGATTTTTTTAAGTTCGACTGAAGTGCAAATACCTCTTCATGCGCAATAAGGCATGGCACAATAAATACTGATGTCAAAAGTCACAATTTTCATAGATTCCACTACACCTTCTGTGTGTGTGTGGGGGGGGGACCCTTCTAAAAAACAAAAGTCCAACCACACACTGCTGATAAGTTTGATAAGTTTACATATTGAATTAAAGGCAAAGGAATTAAAGGCACAAATTCCACTGGAAATTTTACAGACAACCTCCGCAATAAATACAAATAACTGAATGTCCACTTGGCCCGATTTAATCACTCAAAATAATAATCAAGGTGGCTTGTAACATAGGCCTACCTTACATGAAAATGAAATCCATTCATCTGTCTTTCTTTGTGAAGTGGGCGATGGCAGCGTCATAAAGTTTGTCCTTTGAATTGAGCTCCAAAAGAATCTGCCCGCTGTTTGGACTTCATGAAGGCCTACGATCTTTTTTTTTTTGTCCCGCCCCCTTAAAAACAAATCGTGATTGGTCAATTTTCCCATCACTCTCCAAACCAAAACACATAGCTTGGCCTTCCCCGGGATTCATGAAGTCCTAACCAATTAATGAGCCAGCTAACCGGACATTGATGAAGACAGACGATTCTGATTGGATAACATGTTTCAGGACAGTAACCCTTTCATTGCTGATGTGAACTTGACAGTAAAACTTAACTTTTGAACATAAATGAGAGAAAATTTATTAAATTATTGTATTAAATTAAATTAAATGATATATATGTATATATATATATATATATATATATATATATATATATATATATATATATATATATATATATATAATCTATGTATAATTTGATACTCATATTTTTTGATTTTTTAAGGCCTTCTCTGAAGGCATAGAAGGCCCTGAGGGTTCCCCTCTGGTATATATGTATATATATATATATATACATATATATATATTATATATATATATATATATATATATATATATATATATATATATATGGTTGTACTGAAGTAAACAGAACATGTTCAGAGTCGGCTGCTGGTGGTGACATCTTTATGACTTTTATTTATGTGTATTCTTTTGTGGAAGATAACATGAATATATGATGTGTTGTGATGTTTATGTACCAGTCAGTGTGCGGTTGGACAGACTGGTTGTCCTATGGTCAGACGGTCTTCATGCTGGGTCTGCTGCTGGGGTCTCTGGTGGGAGGAGCCATATCAGACCGGTAAAACACGCCCACTCATGACATCAGTATGTCGCTGACAGCTCTGAAGTCAGTACCTCCTTTCTTTATCCTGGTCTCCAGAGAAGACTCTGGTCTACAAAGAGGTTCATAGTCTAGCCAAGGTGCCCAAACCATCACCCCTCCACCACCATGCTTGACAGTGGGCAGAAGAGGCGTACCTGCTCGGTCTTCTGATTGTGCTGTCATGGACTTCACAGGAATATTCCTGCAACATTCCTGACATGCTCCCACAAAGTTCACTACCATACTAGCAATGATCCACTAACATTCCTGCAATGTTCTTGTACTTTTCTAGCAACAATGCTGTACTATTTCATCAACATTCCAGCTTAACTCCTGCACTGTTTCTGCAAAGTTCCAGCAATGTTCCATTCAGCCTGGGGAGAAGCTGAAACTGGAGCGACTGGAGAAGCTGAAGCCACTGGAGCAGCTGAAGCCACTGGAGCAGCTGGAGCCACTGGAGAAGCTGGAGCCACTGGAGAAGCTGAAGCCACTGGAGAAGCTGAAGCCACTGGAGCAGCTGGAGCCACTGGAGCAGCTGGAGCCACTGGAGAAGCTGGAGCCACTGGAGCAGCTGGAGCTACTGGAGAAGCTGAAGCCACTGGAGCAGCTGGAGCCACTGGGGCAGCTGGAGCCACTGGAGAAGCTGAAGACACTGGAGCAGCTGGAGCTACTGGAGAAGCTGGAGCTACTGGAGCAGCTGGAGCTACTGGAGAAGCTGGAGCTACTGGAGAAGCTGGAGCCACTGGAGAAGCTGAAGACACTGGAGAAGCTGATGCCACTGGAGAACCTGGAGCCACTAGAGCAGCTGAAGCCACTGGAGAAGCTGGAGCTACTGGAGAAGCTGGAACTACTGGAGCAGCTGGAGCCACTGGAGAAGCTAAAGACACTGGAGAAGCTGGAGCCACTGGAGAAGCTGGAGCTACTGGAGCAGCTGGAACCACTGGAGCAGCTGGAGCTACTGGAGAAGCTGGAGCCACTGGAGAAGCTGAAGACACTGGAGAAGCTGAAGCCACTGGAAAAGCTGGAGCCACTGGAGCAGCTGAAGCCACTGGAGAAACTGAAGTCACTGGAGAAGCTGAAGACACTGGAGAAGCTGGAGCTACTGGAGCAGCTGGAACCACTGGAGCAGCTGGAGCTACTGGAGAAGCTGGAGCCACTGGAGAAGCTGGAGCTACTGGAGCAGCTGGAGCTACTGGAGAAACTGAAGTCACTGGAGAAGCTGAAGCCACTTGAGAAGCTGGAGCTACTGGAGCAGCTGGAGCTACTGGAGAAGCTGGAGCTACTGGAGCAGCTTGAACCACTGGAGAAGCTGGAGCTACTGGAGAAGCTGGAGCTACTGGAGCAGCTGGAGCTACTGGAGAAGCTGCAGCTACTGGAGAAGCTGGAGCCACTGGAGAAGCTGAAGACACTGGAGAAGCTGAAGCCACTGGAAAAGCGGGAGCCACTGGAGCAGCTGAAGCCACTGGAGAAGCTGGAGCTACTGGAGCAGCTGGAGCTACTGGAGAAGCTGGAGCTACTGGAGCAGCTGGAGCCACTGGAGAAGCTAGAAGCTGGAGCACTGGGAGAAGCTGGAGCCACTGGAGCAGCTGGAGCCACTGGAGCAGCTGGAGCTACTGGAGAAGCTGAAGCCACTGGAGCAGCTGGAGCTACTGGAGCAGCTGGAGCAGCTGAAGCCACTGGAGAAGCTGGAGGCGCTGGAGCAGCTGGAGCCACTGGAGAAGCTGGAGGCGCTGGAGCAGTTGGAGCCACTGGAGAAGTTGAAGCCACTGGAGAAGCTGAAGCCACTGGAGCAGCTGAAGCCACTGGAGAAGCTGAAGACACTGGAGCAGCTGGAGGCACTGGAGCAGCTGGAGTCACTGGAGCCACTGCTGAAGCTGGAGGCGCTGGAGCCACTGGAGAAGCTGAAGCCACTGGAGAAGCTGAATCCACTGGAGCAGCTGAAGCCACTGGAGAAGCTGAAGACACTGGAGCAGCTGGAGGCACTGGAGCAGCTGGAGCCACTGGAGCCACTGCTGAAGCTGGAGGCGCTGGAGCCACTGGAGAAGCTGGAGCCACTGGAGAAGCTGAAGCCACTGGAGAAGCTGAAGCCACTGGAGCAGCTGAAGCCACTGGAGAAGCTGAAGACACTGGAGCAGCTGGAGCCACTGGAGAAGCTGGAGGCACTGGAGCAGCTGGAGCAGCTGGAGCCACTGGAGGCACTGGAGCAGCTGGATCCACTGGAGCCACTGCTGAAGCTGGAGGCGCTGGAGCCACTGGAGAAGCAGAAGCCACTGGAGAAGCTGAAGCCACTGGAGAAGCTGAAGCCACTAGAGAAGCTGGAGCTACTGGAGCAGCTGGAGCTACTGGAGAAGCTGGAGCTACTGGAGCAGCTGGAGCCACTGGAGAAGCTGAAGACACTGGAGAAGCTGGGGTTACTGGAGAAGCTGGAGCCACTGGAGCAGCTGGAGCCACTGGAGCAGCTGGAGCTACTGGAGAAGCTGGAGCTACTGGATAAGCTGGAGCTCCTGGAGCAGCTGGAGCCACTGGAGCAGCTGGAGCTACTGGAGAAGCTGGAGCCACTGGAGCAGCTGAAGCCACTGGAGCAGCTGAAGCCACTGGAGCAGTTGGAGCTACTGGAGCAGCTCTAGCCACTGGAGAAGCTGGAGGCGCTGGAGCAGCTGGACCTACTGGAGAAGCTGGAGCCACTGGAGCAGCTGGAGCTACTGGAGAAGTTGGAGGCGCTGGAGAAGCTGGAGGCGCTGGAGCAGCTGGAGCTACTGGAGAAGCTGGAGCCACTGGAGCAGCTGGAGCTACTGGAGAAGCTGGAGCTACTGGAGAAGCTGGAGCTACTGGAGAAGCTGGAGCCACTGGAGCAGCTGGAGCTACTGGAGAAGCTGGAGCTACTGGAGAAGCTGGAGCTACTGGAGCAGCTGGAGCTACTGGAGCTACTGGAGAAGCTGGAGCAGCTGGAGCCACTGAAGAAGCTGGAGCAGCTGGAGCTACTGGAGAAGCTGGAGCAGCTGGAGCTACTGGAGCAGCTGAAGCAGCTGGAGCAGCTGGAGCCACAGGAGCAGCTGGAGCTACTGGAGAAGCTGGAGCAGCTGGTGCCACTGGAGCAGCTGGAGCAGCTGGAGCTACTGGAGCAGCTGGAGCAGCTGGAGTAGTTGGAGCTACTGGAGCAGCTGGAGCCACTGGAGCAGTTGGAACTACTGGAGCAGCTGGTGCTGCTGGAGCAGCAGGTTTTTGTCTCAGATTATTTCAGGTCTGAGACATTGCTGGTAAGTTGGTAAACTTTGTTCAGAAGACTGAGTGGGTACTCTTTGTTTGGAAGGGTTTTCAGGAGAAAGCCTCTCTTGTCCATCTGTCTGCAATGACTGATGTTTGGACACCATGAGTGGACTATGAACTCCTCTGTAGACCAGAGTATCATCTGTCTGACAACTAATGGTTCTTTGAAACTATGACCTGATGATTTTTTATTCTTTTTACACAAATTAACAGAATGGTGTGAGACAAATGTGACAAATGAACCATTAATCAGCATTGTTAACACTAGTGTAACACTAGTAAACGTTTTCCAGCTCCAGTTGACTCCAGTAACAGGTACCTGGTGGATGTTTTTTCTGTGCAGGTACGGGAAGCGTCCGGTGCTGCTGGTGTCTGTGTGCGTGCATGCCGTGTGTGGCCTCCTGCCTGCCATTCTTCCACATCCACTCCTCTTCCTCGCCATACGCTGTTTGACGGCAATTTCCTGCTGCTGGATCAACATCTGTGCCTTTAGCCTGGGTAAGAATCTCTAACTTGAAGCACAGAGTTGTTTTGAACTATCCAGTTTAACTTTCCCCTCAAAAGAATTGTTAATTAACAACCCAAGTTTACACTTTATCCAATCCCATTCTAGGTTTGTCATTAGAGCAATCAATATTTCTATTGGGTTTAATACCTTACTAAACCAATACATGTAATCTAACTTTCTTTTCTTCTTCATTTAAAGGAGCCTGACACAGCCGTTGTTTACATTTCAACGGTGTACACAGAGCCGGCTATTTCACTTTGTTTACATTCCCCAACAGTACAGATAACAATACTGCTGCATTCAGTCACACTGAAAATGATCATTCACAATCCTTATTTCACAGTTAGAGAATAGTTCTTAAATATTTCTTTAACATAAAAGCCAAGATAATCCCAAAATCCCATGGATCACTTGACACCCTCTCCTTTGGATCATTTTCTGCTCGCTCCCCTTGTATTGGAATGATCAGTATTACCATTTCTTACTGATTTCCTGCATTACTAAATTTTACCATAGTCCTTACCCTTACTGATTAGAAACCACAAGTCACAATAATCATTACATTTCTGTTACTCTACTACACTGTGAGGGTAATCAGATCATAATTTGCATTCTGCAATCACTGCGATATTTTCTCCTTCATGGCTCAGCCTCAGAGAAAATTTATCCAACAGAGCTGAGGTGATTCCAACTTTCTCCGGGTCACTCGACACCCTTTAATGCCAACAGTGTGCTCTAATCTATGCAGCAAAAGGCTGTGATGAAGTTATTTAGTTGAGTTGGTTTAGGTGAGTTCTGTGTTATTAGTTTAGTTAGTTTAGATGAGTTCTGTGTTATCAGTTGAGTTAGTTTAGATGAAGTCTGTGTTATTAGCTGAGTTAAGTTAGTTTAGATAAGTTCTGTGTTATTAGTTTAGTTAGTTTAGATGATTTCTCTGTTATTAATTAAGTTAGTTTAGATGAAGTCTGTGTTATTAGCTGAGTTGAGTTAGTTTAAATAAGTTCTGTGTTATTAGTTTAGTTAGTTTAGAAGAGTTCTGTGTTTTTAGTTTAGTTGAGTTAGTTTAGATGAGTTCTTGTTATTAGCTGAGTTAGTTTAGATTAGTTCTGTGCTTTTAGTTGAGTTAGTTTAGATGAAGTCTGTGTTATTAGTTGAGTTGAGTTAGTTTAGATGAGTTCTGTGTTATTAGTTTAGTTAGTTTAGATGAGTTCTGTGTTCTCAGTTGAGTAAGTTTAGATGAGTTCTATGTTATTAGTTAAATTAGTTTAGATTAGTTCTGTGTTTTTAGTTTAGTTGAGTTAGTTTAGATGAGTTTGTGTTATTAGTTGAGTTAGTTTAGATGAAGTCTGTGTTATTAGCTGAGTTGAGTTAGTTTAAATAAGTTCTGTGTTATTAGTTTATTGAGTTTATAAGAGTTCTGTGTTCTCAGTTGAGTAAGTTTAGATGAGTTCTATGTTATTAGTTGAGTTAGTTTAGATGAGTTCTGTGTTTTTAGTTTAGTTGAGTTAGTTTAGATGAGTTCGTGTTATTAGCTGAGTTGAGTTAGTTTAGATGAGTTCTGTGTTATTAGTTTAGTTAGTTTAGATGAGTTCTGTGTTCTCAGTTGAGTCGGTTTAGATGAGTTTTGTGTTATTATTTGAGTTAGTTCAGATGAGTTCTGTGCTTTAGTTGAGTTAGTCTAGATGAGTTCTGTGCTTTTAGTTGAGTTAGTTTAGATGAGTTTTGTGTTATTAGTTGAGTCGGTTTAGATGAGTTCTGTGCTTTTAGTTGAATTAGTTTATATGAGTTCTGTGTTATTAGTTGAGTTAGTTTAGATGTGTTCTGTGCTGTTAGTTGAGTTAGTTTAGATGAGTTCTGTGCTTTTAGTTGAGTTAGTCGAGATGAGTTCTGTGCTTTTAGTTGAGTTAGTTTAGATGAGTTTTGTGTTATTAGTTGAGTCGGTTTAGATGAGTTCTGTGCTTTTATTTGAGTTAGTTTAGATGAGTTCTGTGTTATTAGTTGGGTTAGTTTAAATGAGTTCTTTGCTGTTAGTTGAGTTAGTTTAGATGAGTTCTGTGCTTTTAGTTGAGTTAGTTTAGATGAGTTCTGTGTTATCAGTTGAGTTAGTTTAGGTGAGTTCCATGTTATTAGTTGAGTTAGTTTAGATGAGTTCTGTGTTATTAATTGAGTTAGTTTAGATGAAGTTTGTGTTATTAGCTGAGTTGAGTTAGTTTAAATAAGTTCTGTGTTATTAGTTTAGTTAGTTTAGAAGAGTTCTGTGTTCTCGGTTGAGTAAGTTTAGATGAGTTCTATGTTATTAGTTGAGTTATTTTAGATGAGTTCTGTGTTTTTAGTTTAGTTGAATTAGTTTGGATGAGTTCTTGTTATTAGTTGAGTTAGTTTAGATGAGTTCTGGGCTTTTAGTTGAGTTAGTTTAGATGAAGTCTGTGTTATTAGTTTAGTAAGTTTAGATGAGTTCTGTGCTTTTAGTTGAGTTAGTCGAGATGAGTTCTGTGCTTTTAGTTGAGTTAGTTTAGATGAGTTTTGTGTTATTAGTTGAGTCGGTTTAGATGAGTTCTGTGCTTTTATTTGAGTTAGTTTAGATGAGTTCTGTGTTATTAGTTGGGTTAGTTTAAATGAGTTCTGTGCTGTTAGTTGAGTTAGTTTAGATGAGTTCTGTGCTTTTAGTTGAGTTAGTTTAGATGAGTTCTGTGTTATCAGTTGAGTTAATTTAGGTGAGTTCCATGTTATTAGTTGAGTTAGTTTAGATGAGTTCTGTGTTATTAATTGAGTTAGTTTAGATGAAGTCTGTGTTATTAGCTGAGTTGAGTTAGTTTAAATAAGTTCTGTGTTATTAGTTTAGTTAGTTTAGAAGAGTTCTGTGTTCTCAGTTGAGTAAGTTTAGATGAGTTCTGTGCTTTATTTGAGTTAGTCTAGATGAGTTCTGTGTTATTAGTTGAGTTGAATTAGTTTAGATGACTTCTTTGCTTTTAGTTGAGTTAGTTTAGATGAGTTTTGTGTTATTAGTTGAGTCGGTTTAGATGAGTTCTGTGCTTTTAGTTGAGTTAGTTTAGATGAGTTCTGTGTTATTAGTTGAGTTAGTTTAGATGAGTTCTGTGTTATTAGTTGAGTTAGTTTAGATAAGTTCTGTGCTTTTAGTTGACTTAGTTTAGATGAGTTCTGTGTTATTAGTTGAGTTAGTTTAGATGAGTTCTGTGCTTTTAGTTGAGTCAGTTTAGATGAGTTCTGTGCTTTTAGTTCAGTTAGTTTAGATGAGTTCTGTGTTATTAGTTGAGTCGGTTTAGATGAGTTCTGTGCTTTATTTGAGTTAGTTTAGATGAGTTCTGTGTTATTAGTTGAGTTAGTTTAGATGCGTTCTGTGCTTTTAGTTGAGTTAGTTTAGATGAGTTTTGTGTTATTAGTTAAGTCGGTTTAGTTGAGTTTTGTGCTTTTAGTTGAGTTAGTTAAGATGAAGTCTGTGTTATTCGCTGAGTTGAGTTGGTTTAAATAAGTTCTGTGTTATTTGTTTAGTGAGTTTAGAAGAGTTCTGTGTTCTCGGTTGAGTAAGTTTAGATGAGTTCTATGTTATTCGTTGAGTTACTTTAGATGAGTTCTGTGTTTTTAGTTTAGTTGAGTTAGTTTAGATGAGTTCGTGTTATTAGTTGAGTTGGTTTAGATGAGTTCTGTGCTTTTAGTTGGGTTAGTTTAGATGAATTCTATGTTATTAGTTGAGTTAGTTTAGATGACTTCTGTGCTTTTATTTGAGTTAGTTTAGATGAGTTCTGTGTTATTAGTTGAGTTAGTCTAGATGAGTTCTGTGCTGTTAGTTGAGTTAGTTTAGATGAGTTCTGTGCTTTTAGTTGAGTTAGTCTAGATGAGTTCTTTGCTTTTAGTTGAGTTAGTTTAGATGAGTTTGGTGTTATTAGTTGAGTCGGTTTAGATAAGTTCTGTGCTTTTATTTGAGTTAGTTTAGATGAGTTCTGTGCTTTTAGTTGAGTTAGTTTAGATGAGTTCTGTGTTATCAGTTGAGTTAGTTTAGGTGAGTTCCATGTTATTAGTTGAGTTAGTTTAGATGAGTTCTGTGTCATTAATTGAGTTATTTTAGATGAAGTCTGTGTTATTAGCTGAGTTGAGTTAGTTTAAATAAGTTCTGTGTTATTAGTTTAGTTAGTTTAGAAGAGTTCTGTGTTCTCAGTTGAGTAAGTTTGGATGAGTTCTATGTTATTAGTTGAGTTATTTTAGATGAGTTCTGTGTTTTTAGTTTAGTTGAATTAGTTTAGATGAGTTCTTGTTATTAGTTGAGTTAGTTTAGATGAGTTCTTTGCTTTTAGTTGAGTTAGTTTAGATGAAGTCTGTGTTATTAGTTGAGTTGAGTTAGTTTAGATGAGTTCTGTGTTACTAGTGTAGTTAGTTTAGATGCTTTCTGTGTTCTCAGTTGAGTAAGTTTAGATGAGTTCTATGTTATTAATTGAGTTAGTTTAGATGAGTTCTGTGTTTTTAGTTTAGTTGAGTTAGTTTAGATGAGTTCGTGTTATTAGTTGAGTTAGTTTAGATGAAGTCTGTGTTATCCGCTGAGTTGAGTTGGTTTAAATAAGTTCTTTGTTATTAGTTTAGAGAGTTTAGAAGAGTTCTGTGTTCTCGGTTGAGTAAGTTTAGATGAGTTCTATGTTATTCGTTGAGTTACTTTAGATGAGTTCTGTGTTTTTAGTTTAGTTGAGTTAGTTTAGATGAGTTTGTGTTATTAGTTGAGTCAGTTTAGAAGAGATCTGTGCTTTTAGTTGAGTTAGTTTAGATGACGTCTGTGTTATTAGCTGAGTGGAGTTAGTTTAGATGAGTTCTGTGTTATTAGTTAAGTAAGTTTAGATGAGTTCTGTGCTTTTAGTTTAGTTAGTTTAGATGAGTTCTGTGCTTTATTTGAGTTAGTCTAGATGAGTTCTGTGTTATTAGTTGAGTTGAATTAGTTTAGATGAGTTCTTTGCTTTTAGTTGAGTTAGTTTAGATGAGTTTTGTGTTATTAGTTGAGTCGGTTTAGATGAGTTCTGTGCTTTTAGTTGAGTTAGTTTAGATGAGTTTTGTGTTATAAGTTTAGTTGAGTCGGTTTAGATAAGTTCTGTGCTTTTATTTGAGTTAGTTTAGATGAGTTCTGTGTTATTAGTTGAGTTAGTTTAAATGAGTTCTGTGCTGTTAGTTGAGGTAGTTTAGATGAGTTCTGTGCTTTTAGTTTAGTTGAGTTAGTTTAGATGACTTCTGTGTTATAAGTTGAGTTAGTTTAGATAAGTTCTGTGTTCTCAGTTTAGTAAGTTTAGATGAGTTCTATGTTATTAGTTAAATTAGTTTAGATTAGTTCTGTGTTTTTATCTTAGTTGAGTTTAGTTTAGATTTTCATGTTATTAGTTGAGTCAGTTTAGAAGAGTTCTGTGCTTTTAGTTTAGTTAGTTTAGATGACGTCTGTGTTATTAGCTGAGTTGAGTTAGTTTAGATGAGTTTGTGTTATTAGCTGAGTTAAGTTAGTTTAGATGAGTTCTGTGTTATTAGTTTAGTTAGTTTAGATGAGTTCTGTGTTCTCAGTTGAGTAAGTTTAGATTAGCTCTATGTTATTAGTTGAGTTAGTTTAGATGAGTTTTGTGTTATTATTTTAGTTAGTTCAGATGAGTTCTGTGCTTTAGTTGAGTTAGTCTAGATGAGTTCTGTGCTTTTAGTTGAGTTAGTTTAGATGAGTTTTGTGTTATTAGTTGAGTTAGTTTAGATGAAGTCTGTGTTATTAGCTGAGTTGAGTTAGTTTAAAATTAGTTCTGTGTTATTAGTTTAGTGCATTTAGAAGAGTTCTGTGTTCTCAGTTGAGTAAGTTTAGATGTGTTCTGTGCTTTTAGTTGAGTTAGTTTAGATGAGTTCTGTGTTAATAGTTGAGTTAGTTTAGATGAAGTCTGTGTTATTAGCTGAGTTGAGTTAGTTTAAATAAGTTCTGTGTTATTAGTTTAGTGCATTTAGAAGAGTTTTGTGTTCACAGTTGAGTAAGTTTAGATGAGTTCTATTTAGTAGTTAGGTTAGTTTAGATGAGCTCTGTGCTTTTAGTTGAGTTAGTTTAGATGAAGTCTGTGTTATTAGTTGAGTTGAGTTAGTTTAGATGACTTCTGTGTTATAAGTTGAGTTAGTTTAGATGAGTTCTGTGTTCTCAGTTGAGTAAGTTTAGATGAGTTCTATGTTATTAGTTAAATTAGTTTAGATTAGTTCTGTGTTTTTATCTTAGTTGAGTTAGTTTAGATGAGTTCATGTTATTAGTTGAGTTAGTTTAGAAGAGTTCTGTGCTTTCAGTTTAGTTAGTTTAGATGACGTCTGTGTTATTAGCTGAGTTGAATTAGTTTAGATGAGTTTGTGTTATTACTTGAGTTAGTTTAGATGAAGTCTGTGTTATTAGCTGAGTTGAGTTAGTTTAAATAAGTTCTGTGTTATTAGTTTAGTGAGTTTAGAAGAGTTCTGTGTTCTCAGTTGAGTAAGTTTAGATGAGTTCTATGTTATTATTTGAGTTAGTTTAGATGAGATTTGTGTTACTATTTGAGTTAGTTCAGATGAGCTCTGTGCTTTAGTTGAGTTAGTCTAGATGAGTTCTTTGCTTTTAGTTGAGTTAGTTTAGATGAGTTTTGTGTTATTAGTTGAGTCGGTTTAGATGAGTTCTGTGCTTTTAGTTGAGTTAGTTTAGATGAGTTTTGTGTTATTATTTGAGTTAGTTTGATGAGTTTCTGTGTTATTAGTTGAGTTAGTTTAGATGAGTTCTGTGCTTTTAGTTGACTTAGTTTAGATGAGTTCTGTGCTTTTAGTTGAGTTAGTTTTTAGTCCTTTAAGTTGAGTTACGATGTTCTTGTTGAGTTAGTTTAGATTAGTTCTGTGCTTTAGTTGAGTTAGTTTAGATGAGTTCTGTGCTTTTAGTTCAGTTAGTTTAGATGAGTTCTGTGTTATCAGTTGAGTTAGTTTAGGTGAGTTCCATGTTATTAGTTGAGTTAGTTTAGATGAGTTCTGTGATATTAAGTTAGTTTAGATGAAGTCTGTGTTAATAGCTGAGTTAAGTTAGTTTAGAAAAGTTCTGTGTTATTAGTTTAGTTAGTTTAGGTGAGTAGTTCTGTGTTATCAGTTGAGTTAGTTTAGGTGAGTTCCATGTTATTAGTTGAGTTAGTTTAGATGAGTTCTGTGATATTAAGTTAGTTTAGATGAAGTCTGTGTTATTAGCTAAGTTGAGTTAGTTTAAATAAGTTCTGTGTTATTAGTTTAGTTAGTTAAGAAGAATTCTGTGTTTTTAGTTTAGTTGAGTTAGTTTAGATGAGTTCTTGTTATTAGTTGAGTTAGTTTAGATTAGTTCTGTGCTTTTAGTTGAGTTAGTTTAGATGAAGTCTGTGTTATTAGTTAGTTGAGTTAGTTTAGATGAGTTCTGTGTTATTAGTTGAGTTAGTTTAGATGAGTTCTGTGCTTTTAGTTGACTCAGTTTAGATGAGTTCTGTGTTATTAATTGAGTTAGTTTAGATGAGTTCTGTGCTTTTAATTGACTTAGTTTAGATGGGTTCTGTGTTATTAGTTGAGTTAGTTTAGATGAGTTCTGTGCTTTTAGTTGAGTCAGTTTAGATGAGTTCTGTCCTTTAAGTTGAGTTAGTTTAGATGTGTTTTTTGAGTTGCTTTAGATGAGTTTTGTGTTATTAGTGATTAGTTAGATGAGTTCTGTGCTTTTAGTTGACTTAGTTTAGATGAGTTCTGTGTTATTAGTTGAGTTACTTTAGATGAGTTTTGTGTTATTAGTTGACTTAGTTTAGATGAGTTCTGTGTTATTAGTTGAGTTAGTTTAGGTGAGTTCCATGTTATTAGTTGAGTTAGTTTAGATGAGTTCTGTGCTTTATTTGAGTTAGTCTAGATGAGTTCTGTGTTATTAGTTGAGTTGAATTAGTTTAGATGAGTTCTTTGCTTTTAGTTCAGTTAGTTTAGATGAGTTTGTTTATGAGTTAGTTTTTAGATGAGTTCTGTGCTTTTTAGTTTGAGTTAGTTTTAGTTTTGTTTTTTAGTTGAGTTTAGATGAGTTCTGTGCTTTAGTTGTTTAGTTTAGATGAGTTCTAGTAGTTGAGTTAGTTGAGATTAGTTCTGTCCTTTAAGTTGAGTTAGTTTAGATGAGTTCTGTGTTATTGTTGAGTTTAGTTTATATGAGTTCTGTGCTTTTAGTTGCCCTTAGTCTAGATGAGTTCTGTGTTTTAGTTTAGTAAGTTTTTGAATGAGTTCTGTGCTTTTAGTTGAGTTAGTTTAGATGAGTTCTGTGTTTTAAGTGAGTTAGTTAGATGAGTTCTGTGTTTAGTTTACTTAGTTTAGATGAGTTCTGTATTTGGTTAGTGGTTTAGATGAGTTCTGTGTTATTAGTTGAGTGAGTTAGATAAGTTCTGTGCTTTATTGACTTACTTAGATGAGTTCTGTGTTATGAGGGTTTAGATGAGTTCTTGCTTTAGTTGAGTCAGTTTAGATGAGTTGAGTTGTTTAGTTCAGTTTGAGTTAGTTTAGATGAGTTCTGTTTGAGTTAGTTATTAGTTGAGTTAGTTTCTGTGCTTTTAGAGGAGTTTGTGTTATTGTGCTGTGTGTTAGATTTGAGATGAGTTCTGTGCTTTATTTGAGTTACTCTAGATGAGTTCTGTGTTATTAGTTGAGTTGAATTAGTTTAGATGAGTTTGTGTTATTACTTGAGTTAGTTTAGATGAAGTCTGTGTTATTAGCTGAGTTGAGTTAGTTTAAAATAGTTCTGTGTTATTAGTTTAGTGCTTTAGAAGAGTTCTGGTTTAGTGAGTTGATGAGTTCTGTTAGATGAGTTTAGTTGTGTTAGTTTGAGTTAGTGTTATTATAGCTGTGCTTTAGTTGAGTTAGTCTAGATGAGTTCTTTGCTTTTAGTTGAGTTAGTTTAGATGAGTTTTGTGTTATTAGTTGAGTCGGTTTAGATGAGTTCTGTGCTTTTAGTTGAGTTAGTTTAGATGAGTTCTGTGTTATTAGTTGAGTTAGTTTAGATGAGTTCTGTGCTTTAGTTGAGTTAGTTTAGATGAGTTCTGTCCTTTAAGTTGATTAGTTTAGATGAGTTCTGTGTTCTTTTGTAATATTAGTTCTGTGCTTTTAGTCATAGTTAGATGTTTCTGTGTTATTAGTTGAGTCGGTTTAGAGGAGTTCTCTTCTTTTATTTGAGTTATTAGATAGTTCGTGTTATTAGTGAGTTCTTTATTAGTTTTGTTGTTAGTTTAGAAGAGTTCTGTGCTTTTAGTTGACTTATTTTAGATATTTCCTGTTATTAGTTGAGAGTTTAGAGTTAGTTGAGTTTAGATGAGTTCTGTGTTTTTCTTTAGATGATTTTGTGTTATTATGACTTAGTTTAGATGAGTTAGTGTTATTAGTTGAGTTAGTTTAGGTGAGTTTTTATTATGAGTTAGTTTAGATGAGTTCTGTTTATTTTAGTCTGATGAGTTTGTTATTAGTTGAGTTGAATTAGTTTTAGATCTTTTGCTTTTAGTTCGTTATTTAGATGAGTTTTGTGATTAGTTGGTCGGTTTATATGAGTTTGTTTTTGAGTTCGTTTAGATGATTCAGTGTTTTAGTTTAGTTGAGTTAGTTTAGATGAGTTCTGTGTTAGTTGAGTTAGTTTAGATGAGTTCTGTGTTATTAGTTGAGTTAGTTTAGATGAGTTCTGTGCTTTTAGTTGACTTAGTTTAGATGAGTTCTGTCCTTTAAGTTGAGTTAGTTTAGATGAGTTCTGTGTTATTAGTTGAGTTAGTTTATATGAGTTCTGTGCTTTTAGTTCAGTTAGTTTAGATGAGTTCTGTGTTATTAGTTGAGTCGGTTTAGATGAGTTCTGTGCTTTTATTTGAGTTAGTTTAGATGAGTTCTGTGTTATTAGTTGAGTTAGTTTAGATGAGTTCTGTGCTTTTAGTTGAGTTAGTTTAGATAAGTTCTGTCCTTTAAGTTGAGTTAGTTTAGATGAGTTATGTGTTATTAGTTGATAGTTAGATGAGTTCTGTGTTATTAGTTGAGTTAGTTTAGAAGAGTCTGTTTTTTTATTTACTTAGTTTTAGATGATTCTGTGTTTTAGTTTAGTAGTTTAGATGAGTTCTGTGCTTTTAGTTGAGTCAGTTTAGATGAGTTCTGTCCTTTAAGTTGAGTTAGTTTAGATGAGTTCTGTGTTATTAGTTGAGTTAGTTTATATGAGTTCTGTGCTTTTAGTTCAGTTAGTTTAGATGAGTTCTGTGTTAAGTTGAGTTGGTTTTGATTCTGTGTTATTAGTTGAGTTAGATCCTTTCTGTGCTTTATTTAGTTACTCTAGATGAGTTCTGTGTTAGTTTGAGTTTGTTAGTTTAGAGTTCTTTGCTTTAGTTGAGTTAGTTTTGATTAGTTGAGTTAGTTTAGATGAGTTCTGTGCTTTTAGTTGACTTAGTTTAGATGAGTTCTGTGTTATTAGTTGAGTTAGTTTAGATAAGTTCTGTCCTTTAAGTTGAGTTAGTTTAGATGAGTTCTGTGTTATTAGTTGAGTTAGTTTATATGAGTTCTGTGCTTTTAGTTCAGTTAGTTTAGATGAGTTCTGTATTATTAGTTGAGTTGGTTTAGATGAGTTCTGTGTTATTAGTTGAGTTAGTTTAGATGAGTTCTGTGCTTTATTTGAGTTACTCTAGATGAGTTCTGTGTTATTAGTTGAGTTGAATTAGTTTAGATGAGTTTGTGTTATTACTTGAGTTAGTTTAGATGAAGTCTGTGTTATTAGCTGAGTTGAGTTAGTTTAAATAAGTTCTGTGTTATTAGTTAGGTGCATTTAGAAGAGTTCTGGTGTTCTCAGTTGAGTAAGTTTAGATGAGTTCTTTTATTAGTTGAGTTGTTTAGAGAGTTTTGTGTTATTATTTGAGTTAGTTTAGATGAGCTCTGTGCTTTAGTTGAGTTAGTCTAGATGATTCTTTGCTTTTAGTTGAGTTAGTTTAGATGTTTTGTTTATAGTTGAGTCGGTTAGATAGTTCTGTGTTTTTTGAGTTAGTTAGAAGTTATTTGAGTTGAGATTTTCTGTGCTTTTAGTTGACTTAGTTTAGATGAATTCTTTTTATTAGTTGAGTTAGTTTA